>JADDOH010009251.1:0-136516 GCA_016648135.1 Agrypnia vestita | reverse complement strand
TTTTTAGTGAAATTTAAAATAAATTAAATTTTAATAAATATTATTATTAAGTTCTACGGGTTAAGTATTTTTATGTGTTACAGCTGTTTCGGCTTGTAAGGCCATTATCAAACAGTGGATATACCACGTTTAAGGTTTGTTCCTATAAAAACTCTAAAAGCAAAACACCTAAATTAGAAAACAGTGGCATATACAAATTAACATGTAATCATAAAGATTGCAATGCCACATATATAGGACAAACGGGAAGGTCTTTTTTAACTAGATTCGCGGAACACATGCGCTGCTATAAAAATAAAAATTCAGAGTCAAAATTTGCGGCCCATTTATTAAATGAAAACCACGTCCCGCAAGGTGATAACGAACCAAAACCTTTACATATAGAAACAAAAGGTTTTAGGATGAATTTACTTGAGCAACTAGAAATAAATAAATATAAAAAGGATCCAAATATTAAACTTTTAAATAATCAACAAAAAATGATCTTCTCTCCACTTCTAAATATTTTTAAAAAACCAATAATCAAGGACATAAATTAAAATAATATTTATAAATAACACTTGCAGAAAACGGGGAATTTTGATAATTAAGCATAACGTTAACCTAGGCACCTTTAATGATAAGTGCCCGGGAAAAAACGTACATTACTACAGGGCTTCACCACAAATATCTAATTACTCTAAAGGGGAAGGGGTAACTTAAAATTGTATAAATAAGTCGTTTGTACGTGGTATATCCACTGTTTGATAATGGCCTTACAAGCCGAAACAGCTGTAACACATAAAAATACTTAACCCGTAGAACTTAATAATAATATTTATTAAAATTTAATTTATTTTAAATTTCACTAAAAATAAATATGGAGTTCTACAAATTAAACACAAAAACCATAAATAAAAAAAATAAAAAAATAAAATCAATAAAAGTGTGTATACTTTCCAATCGAGTAGAAAAATTTCATATTTTATACCTTTATTTTATCAATCCTGCTTTCATTTCGTACGAACAGAAACATCGGCTGCGAGAAAATCGAAAAAGAAATGTTGCAGCAAAGTAACACAAAATAAATAATTTTAAACCCTAGATTCAAGATATGTTTCCATTACACAAGAAATACGAAATAAAAAAGATATTTCTGTAGCAAATAAAGTCTTCACCGAAGCTCACTAAGAGCTTATTTTAATTAACACAAAGCACGCGAAGTGTTCATTTCGTAGATACCAACAGAAGATAAATTAAAAGAAATTTCAAAAATAAATAAATTAAAATTCTACTCACTGAAATAATGGAAAATTTAATTTCAATTCTTTTCTGAATTTTAAACGGTCTTCATGGAATTAATAGTTTTTAGTTAAATAAATCATGTTCAGTTGGGTCCCATTCATCATAAACTCTTGTAAAAGGCTAATAAAATAGTTATCTGACGAGAAAACTGAAATTTAATGAAATCATAAATTTCTTGGAAACAACCAACAAAAAAATACGTCAAATTTAAGTCGTTAGCTTTTCGCGGCCGTCAGATAATAATGAATTATTGTCTGGGTTTTCGCCGTGCGTAGTCGATGTTTTAGCTATTTGAAAAAATATCCAACACATAATTTTGTAATGCAACACATTTATACGAGAACTTTAAAATATTTACATGAATTATGTATAACGCAGAGACTTAAATTATCAAATAAATGTTTAACTTGAATTTGTTTATCAGAAATCATAGTTATATGGACAAGTGATATATTTTTTATTTTGATTGTATGGAGGCACAGCTATATTGCTCTACAATTTATAATCTTAATGCTGAAATAATAAAAAAAAACAATTCGCTTTACTAGATAATTGAAATTTTAAGGATAAAATACCTACAGATATTTGAACCATGATTTTCCAGCAAGATTTTACGATTTACAACCCGTCTGAAGTGAAGTATTTTTATTATATTATATACTTCTATAGAGCTGCTCTGGATAACATTAGTGATGTGGACATTGCTAAATAGAGAATTCTTTTTTCGCTTATTATACCACATTATTATTTGGACTCGGGAATCCGTGATTAGCTTATAAGTACGTAAGTTGTAAAATCATTACATCATTTTTTATTTATTTATTAACGCCCTATAGGGCTTTTACAAACAAACAGGTAAAGTGTACTATATAATGAATAGTTTAAAGAAAAAAAATAATATCACATAAAAAAATAATGACATAAAGTGGAAATCAAATACTAAAAATACAAATATATAAAGATAAATATAGTACAAAGTTAAAAGTAAAAAGCAAGAGTACAACAAAGCAAAAGCATATGGCAAACAAAATATAATAAAAATTAAAATAAAATAATAAAAAGTATTAATATAGAGTGAAAAGCAATAAAACAAGCTAAGAAAGTCATAATATAATAAAAATGTTACAAAACAGTTAGTAATCTCACTTAATCAACAATCAAAACAAACACAAATCAATAAGTTAAGTCAAATTTGACATATACTTGTAATCTTTCAATACACCTTTTAAAATATGTTAATATTATAAAGTTATTGACAAAGACGTCAAGTTGCCTGTATCTGTTTGCTAGTCTAGGAAGCCTTTGTAGTGTGGAATTAAAGATAGTTGATAGCTGCGGTTTCCACGGCAAAACCTGCATGATTACTAGTTAAGCGAGACGGAATACGCAAGCAGATACGTTCAAGTAGATTATATATGCCTTAATTACTTATTCGATAACTCGGTTATACCAACTACTAAATGATTATGCTAAAATGGAACAATAATTGTGTAATGCATTAATCAAATAGACAAAATATTGAAAAGCCACTTAACTGAAAAATTCAACTTATTGACCAATAATAATATTTCTAAAGAATGTCAGCATATATATTATATCCTGGTGAAGGGACCATTGGACCCGAAACATGTTTGGTATTTTCAACAAATAAGTGGAGAAAACAAAGTATATTTCTTCCTTATAATTATATTTCCTTTTTTACTTTATTTTTATTAAAATCAAAAATATTTGATATTACTTACACACTGAGCCAGTGCTTGCTATCATAGATACTTCTTTAGTAGACTGTGGCAACAAGTTTGACATGTGAGTTTATTTTTTCGTCATATATTTTTATTTATTTAAAGTAAGATTTTGATTTGAGGGGAAAAGCCCTTTTACTTCTTAAAAGTAGCGTTCCTTTAATCCATTTAAATAAATAAATAAAAACAAATTTCAAAATGAGACTCCTTCCATTAAATCTTGCTACGTATTCATCCCTTCTGGTCTCAATTCCGTCTCAGGCATGAACATTTGACATAGCGTCTGCCTCCGGGAACACGAAACTGTTGTTTCATCCCTTTCTGCGGCAGGCTTCTGGGAGGGTGTTAGGTTACCCTGGAGATATTTCACGGCCCTAATTACCGCAGCCGGGGGCTGTAATCGGGAGCTAACCGAGCCTCGTCATCACCGCCCTTGCACTAAATTATCGCCGTGACGAGCTTAAGTGGCTTTAGGCAGTGTTGATTCCATTCCAAGCCAGAGTATGTATTATATATTTTTGATATGTAACATATTTTCTTTCGCTTTCTTGCAATCTATGGCAGTGATTTCGTGAAATAAACGGAACTTAACAGGAAATATGACCTAACCTAACCTAACCTAACCTAACCGAGCCTCGTCATCACCGCCCTTGCACTAAATTATCGCCGTGACGAGCTTAAGTGGCTTTAGGCAGTGTTGATTCCATTCCAAGCCAGAGTATGTATTATATATTTTTGGTGTGTAACATCTTTTCTTTCGCTTTCTTGCAATCTATGGCAGTGATTTCGTGAAATAAACGGAACTTAACAGGAAATATGACCTAACCTAACCTAACCTAACCTAACCGAGCCTCGTCATCACCGCCCTTGCACTAAATTATCGCCGTGACGAGCTTAAGTGGCTTTAGGCAGTGTTGATTTCATTCCAAGCCAGAGTATGTATTATATATTTTTGATATGTAACATCTTTTCTTTCGCTTTCCTGCAATCTATGGCAGTGATTTCGTGAAAAAAAACGGAACTTAACAGGAAATATGACCTAACCTAACCTAACCTAACCTAACCGAGCCTCGTCATCACCGCCCTTGCACTAAATTATCGCCGTGATGAGCTTAAGTGGCTTTAGGCAGTGTTGATTCCATTCCAAGCCCGAGTATGTATTATATATTTTTGATGTGTAACATCTTTTCTCTCTCTTCTCTGCAATCTACGGCAGTGATTTCGTGAAAAAGGAGGGAAATGCGTAACAGGAAATATGCCGCGCGCAATTTCATTAATCGTTTATAAACAAATCAATGTCCATCAAGTTCCATCAGAGCGAAGACGCACGCTACCAGCCAATGCTTCTGATTTCGTATATATGTTGCAAGGCTGGTGTCAAGCGTGTGGATGTTGTAACTTTGATATATTTTGGCTTATATCTTCGAAACTATCTAATAAATACTTTTTTTTACATTAATGTAAAAAGTAACTACCCTTAATGATTTAGATTCTCAAATTTTATGTAATTTATGTGATTATTTAAAAAAAAAAATATTCAAAGTTTTCATACAATATGTATGGCGGCACTCTATCGCCATCTATGTAAATAAATAAAAACATATAATTGACCAAACACATTTCTAAACAAAATGCGTATGTAGATATATGGAACCTACCTAGTGCGGCAAAATTAAATGATAAATAAATGCACATACATTTTCTTTATTTGTATTTACTGATTGATAAATATATAGGTTTTTTTTTTTAATTTCGATGTTAATTTCTGTTGCTGCTCAATTGATATTTTTTAATTGTGAGATATCAAATGTTACATGTGCGACTACTGTAAGGCTCGCTTATTTTTTTAAATATTAAAATGTAACACAACTTCTTCATTAACTGTAAGATGACTTTGCGATAACATTATTCTATAATTAACAAGAAAACACTTTGCATAAACTACTTTTCTATTGAATCATCAGCATATTTCGGGGCGAATGTTTCCTTCATCAGGATACAACATATACTAAAAATTAAATAAAAATTTAAAATTAAAAAAATAATATCAAAGTGTTACCCACTTTTAAACACGAGAATAAATTCACATTTAAAAGTGGGTAAGCGTGTAATATAAATGTGTATTAATTATATTATATTGAAAACAGCCACTCTAAAGTTTGTACATTTACCAAATAAATTTAATAAAAATAAAAAAATTAGATGAAGACCAAGTAAAAAACAATAAATTAAAAAATCATATATTGAATAAAAATGATGAAGACTGTATTTAAAAAAATCTTATAAATTATTTTGTCATGATTGTAATTTTTTTTTTTATACAAAGTAGATAAAACTTGTAGAAATTTTAGTCTATGATACGCTATTTACTCTATTTTCGGTAAATCTGCCTAATCAACTTGTACAATTGCATTAGCTCTATAGCTACTACGACTTCTTATAGTAACAATCATCATAAGTGTGTTATTTCATTACATGAATTTGAAAAGGTAAAAAATTGTGACGAAAAACCCATTAAGTTATTAGAATAAAGGATCAACTAGCAGTGAAAACCTGTAAGATAATATGTTTTTGTGTTTCCCGTTCTTTGTATTTACTTAATTATTGTTAGCTGTTGGTTTTTCGATTAAAAGTAAATAAAAAAAATCATTTCAGATGTTTAAATATCCATAACTTTTCTGTATTTTCTAATCATCTTTTGAAAGTAAACTATCAATAAAATTATGCTTTTATACTTTTCAATATTGTTATAATTATTTAATTTTATTATTAAACCTTTGATATAAATGAGAACTTGCAAATTTTATAAGAAGATTATATATATTTTGGGCCCTCGACCCTACTAAGATATATGGTGATGAAGATAGTAATGATGATCTTACAAAACGAACAGCGTGTAGAATGCCACACTCTTTTGTCCTGGGACTTCTCGCTCGTTCACTTTTATACATCTACTCATACACGCAATATTTCTTTATCTGTTTATCTGACATTACCATGTCTCGTGCTGATGCCATATTATAACCTAACCTAACATAACATAACCAATTAACGCAAAAACTCCAGACCTCGCTTCCATAGTATGTACGGAAAATTGATCGCCAACAATTGCTCGCCAGGCAAGTTGTTCGCCACACAATTGGTCGCCAGGAAAATGTATCGCCAGCAATTGCTCGCCACAAGATAGTCTCATTTTTGTCAAAGGAACTCCGCATATTCAAACAATCACCGAAACTATATTTAAATCACTGGTAGCAAATTTGAGATCTGAAAAAAGATTAAATTCAGAAATGGTGTGTCTTTTGTGTTGCGATAATTTGTAGACAAATTAGCATAGCTTAATATAACTAAACTAATATAATGTACTCTCCGGCACATGCCTGCAGGCAGATGGAATGGTAGAATTCCTCAAAAGTCGAGAGAGTATTAATGAAAAAAATTACATATACAAAATTTTGTATCTGTTAATGTAAGATTTTGTTACAATATATTATTCCATTACCAGCTGTAACCCGTAAAAAATAACACTACTTTTACATCTAGGTTCCTAAAGAATACGTATTTATTTCTGAAAAAATAGAAGTTTTTGTGCTGTAAAGAAGTGACGGACGTTACACGAAGTTTGAATTGACGGACGGACGGACAGATAATGAAATGATTATAATTGGGATACACAACATAATTCATACATGATGCAGGTAAAAGTGGAAATTTTTAAATATTATCACAGAATAGCAAGCGAAAGGAATACCAACATGTCACAACATAGGATAAACTTTGGAAAGCGTCTGCAAATTAATGTCTAGAAATGCCTGGAACAACCGAGGAGTGACGATAGCCTTCTCCTAAACACTAGAATGATCTAGAAAGTACGAAAATATTAGCATTTCGGTATAAATACGGAACTACACCGCGGCGCAAGTTCAGTTGTCGTATTTTGATAGTTCGTTTCGTGAGAAGTTGGCCGCGAGCTACGAAGCGACGCCCAGGGTGGCCAGTTGTGAGATAATCGAAGCGATAAATAAAATGGAATAATCTAGCGGAGTACCCAAGTGGCAAAATAAACCAGAGTGAATACTTTGTGCGAAAATTGGATAAAATGTCCTAGTAAATGTTAAATAAGGTATTCTTTTACGAGTGGTATATTGCGAAATAGTGTCATTTAAAGAATAGCGTTAAGGGTAATTTGTGTTATGTGACTTTGTACATTAAATAATTAATTAATCAGTAATAAATAAATTGCTTATTAAATTCCAGTGTTTTCATTCATTTTTCCTTAGCCATGACACGTGACAATACGTATATAACAATCATAAAATTTAATATTTTTTTAGATGAGCTATTCAACTTATTTTATTTCAAATTGTATTATTACGTCAGTATAATGTAGAAATGCTCTGAGCATTGAATTTGTATCGCGGTTTTCGCGTACTTCTTATCTACGCATCGAATAAACGGGCCGAATGTCGAAAAATTATAATTTGTGGTACTTTAGAATAGAAATAATATTATTTCGGGGGCCATTTAGTAAAAGTAATTGCTCGTTTGAGAGCGAAATAATTGCTAATGTTTCAAATTATCAATATTTGACCAGCCCCACAAAGAACTGAAAAAATCGAAAAAAAACTTATTTAATATTGTACAAATCTGTTCACAAAATGGAATCATATTTATGTATAATGCTTGGCGTAAGTGATCACTTTACAAAATATGAAACAGCATATTAAATTATTTGAACAAACTCAAAAATGTTGTGAACTTACCTGGTAATCGAGTAGTTCAAATTTCAAGCCTTATTCTAGATCGGAAAGAGCTTCGTTCTATTTTTTATAGTATTGGTGTTTAGCTTTGCTTGAAGCTAGTAAGAATACTGATGTGACACGTATTGCGTGTGTGAATATCTATAAACATCTTGTCACCTCTGATTCATATTCAGCTCAGTTCATCTAATTCAGTTCACTCTTAAAAGACTGTGCTAAAAAATACCCTCGGGAACGGTGGTGTAACACAGTGTTACATGATTAAAAACCGACATAATTTTTAATATTTGCTAAAAATATATATTTTCAATACAGATAAGATTTAAAAAAAAACCCTTTATATAATTATTAATTATGTAAGGTAAACATACATATCGTCCCTTTAGAGGTAAAACTCACTAAGTGCACTTTTGGGCAAAAATGAGTTACCAATATTCATATTTTTTAACCTCTATCCTAGGAAAAAATCAAAAAATAAATATTCCTTCTCTATTCAAAGTTATTCAGTGGTAAAACTCATCATTTGAACTTTTTCAATAATTCTGTCCAGGTAAAACTCATCAAATCACTTAGTTACTTCTACCTGGCGGCAAAATTGAAAAATTGTCTTCGTTGTTTCACCAAATGCAATAATTGTAACTCGAGCGACGGCACTTATGGTGTAAAGTCTAGTTAAATATTGTTATATAGTGTAGTTTTTCATGGTTTATAGATAAAAAGAGTAAGATGACGTTATAATTAGTTTATGAACTTCTATAGTTAATTTTTTTTTGATGATTTTAAAATTTATTCCTCTTCGTGTGATTTTTTTTATATTGTTCTTTGCGGTGTGAAAAAAAAATTATGCTTAATCGTTATTATTTAATATATAAAAATAATTATTTTCTCTCCTGAGGAAGCTAATGTATTATATGTTTCAAAATGAAGAAAACGAAAATGAATGAAAAGAAAGGGTAAGTTGATACTCTTTACAATAATTTTACTTTATAATGTGTTAAAATTTTTATGACGATTAGCATTCTAAGTCATAATTTTCTATTTTCAATACATTACGGACACTCAAAATACCACTTCTAGCCAGAATTTGGAGGAGGTACCTGGAGTAAATTTTTAAAGTAAAAAAGTATATAATTTTGAAAAATTTAATCTATATAAAATCACTCATTGGCACAAAAAAGGAACCAAAAATCAACCATCTCTTAACATTTACATGTAAACAATCTCTCAAATGTATCTTTAGAAAACTTTCTAATAGATGAAGTTAATAATTATGACAGAAATCACCAAGGTTAATCTAGAAAATGCCTACATTATTTTATATTTGTAACTATGAAATGACTGCTCAAATTTATACCTACAGTTTATATAAATTTCTTTTCAACTTCGAAATAAACCAGCATAATACGTTTTTCGGAACACGGAATGATAGTGAGTCCCATTGTGTATATATCAACAAAAATAATTTATTTATGAAGGTAATGCCAAATATCCAAACAAAGAAAGCCCCCTGTAAATTCTTGCAAGTGCAAGTAATATAATCCAGATAATCCCCACAATTATTTGCATTTATATTTCATTATACAAATATTCTTAATTGCCTAATCAAAATTCTTAAAATAGAATTGATTTGCTTAGGATCAGATTACCATTCAAGAAAAGTTTTACCATACATTTCCTAGAACATTAGTTAAATAATTAATTATATTTACTATGGGATTTCCAAATATCCATATAAATATATTCGAAATTCGACAATATTCTGTATTCGGAGAAATCATAGCCCATTTAAATAGAGGCGCTGCCCAGTTTCACTACATCTGGATCGTCATTAGATTAAAGATAGATTTATTATTATCATTATTGTTTCAGAATAAAATTAAATTAAAAGACTCCACAGTCAGCCAATTATGAAAAAGTGTTAGCGGGGAAGATCGTTAGATATACTGTAAAAATGTTATTAATATATTTTTTCGCATTTGACATGTTATTTTTAAACTAAAATGCAACTTATCAATATAAAATGAGAGTGTATTAAAACATCATTCCCTAGAAAAAAATATTAAGCAAAACATCTTTTTTTTTTCTGTCCAGGTAAAAGTCACTAAGTACAAAAAACCTTTTTATTAATATGAAATATAAATTTATCCTGAATATTTTCATTATATGTTATGCACTCTTAAATTATTTACAACACTGCAAAAAAATAAAAAACAAATTACTTGTACTTTATTTAAAATCACGTTTTGAATGTTTAAACCTCATTATCTCAAAAGTACTCTAATGTCACTTAGTGAGTTTTACCTCTAAGGGGACGATATTTGCATTATTTTAGTAAATTATCATAAAATCATGGCATATCGAATTTGCGTGCGCTCACGCCGACGTATCATTACCAACTAAATTCAACGACGCAGCGACTGCAGCCCGTCTTTGTCTAACACGTGTTACGAGACTCTGCCGTGCTCTTTCGATATTGTTTTCTCTTTTTGAAATTGTTTTAAAAAACTTGTGTTCCATAAGATTTAGGTTTCATAGAATCCAGAGAAATTTCCTCGAGTAGTGATAGGTTCTTTGTATTTATCTCAAGAATTCGTGTATAAATATATTCGGTCACATTGTACATTGACATTTAAAAAATATATTGTTTGTATTATTTGTATTTTATCTACTTCTTTTATTTGATTAATTACACCAACATGTTTCAGAAAAATCTTTCCATCGTCAGGGTGTTGTATAACTGTCAAAATATCAGAATGAAATGTCATGGGGTCTTCAAATATCCCTTCTCTTCAGTTCAAAATCACGCGACACTGTCGGTGTCGGCCGTCTGTTTGAGCGGCAGAGCAAGTTATAGTGAGCAGGTTAATACACTGTTTGAGCGGCAGAGCAAGTTATAATGAGCAGGTTAATACACGTTCTCAGGTCGCGCCAGACTACGGCGCTCACGCCTCGCTGGATCCAATATCCTTGTCCGTCTATTGAGCGGCGAAACCTCGTTACCAACCACTCAAAGGGCGCGATCACGGGACTAAATATAAAACACAGCCTATCAACCCTGTCAAAGGCCTTTAGCCGAGTGAGCGAGCCGCAAATTCGAGGGTGTTTCGTGTGACGGAAAAATCGCTATGAATGTATTTGAATATAAATTTAATCGTGAATACACTCGCGGATTAACATAATGACGTACTATCATGGGATGAAATAATAGCGTGGGGAGGAACAGCAGGATCGATTCGTGCTTACGTATAGAATGGACCAATCTGTGCAGAAAATAAGATGTCAATGAGTTCAGGTACCTTTGTGTGGAATTCTCTAGCAAAGGGACAAAGGAAGAAGAAAAATCTTCCAACCTGCCAATGGTTATGCCTGTTGGAAGAGCTACTGCTATGCTGAACAATATTATTCTGGATGTTGATCTGTTCCATGTCTCTGAGAGGGTATTCCGAAGCAGGATTCTCCTACACTTTTGATGTGAATGATTTTATAGATGTTTAATATTTTCTTTTGTTTTCTCATTTATTTATAACATTTACGGATTAAATTTGTGTTTGTCATGTAAATGTTATATAAAAAATAAAGAAATTGAAAAATTGAAATTAAAAAAAGACGGAAAAATTCGGGCTGTTATAGCGCATCATTGCGGAAGTAAATGGGTATACAGGTTGTAACAGAGCTAGTCCACAATACTTAACTTGTGGATTCCTGCCTTGATTTATGAGTCGAAAATGTTCAAGCATCGATGGCCTGATATCAATTGTAATGGAGTTATGCAATATCAAAATTAGCATTTTTTTTAATATTAGGTCCTTACATATGAAATTAGTGTTTAGTATGGGAGGAACATAAAGCCGATTTTTTTTTATTATAATATATTTATTTAATCAAAGTATGTACCATTGCTATCTATGCACTTTTGCCATCTCATAGGTAGTTTATCGATCCCTTTACTAAAAAAACCATTCGGACGGGAATCAATAAAATCTTTGAAGGCGGTTTGGACTGCCCCATCGGAGTTGAATTTTTTCCTTTGCAAGAAGTTATCCAAATTTCGAAAAAAATGGTAATCTGTTGGGGCAAGGTCCGGAGAGTACGCTGGATGTCTTAGGCATTCCAATTGAAGCTCCTCTAATTTGGTAGCCGTCTGTTGTGCAGTGTGTGGTCTAGCGTTATCATGAAGCAGCAGTGGCCTAGAGCGATTAACCAGCCTCGGTTGTTTAGCAGCTAGCTTTTCCATCATGGTTTGCAGTTGCTGACAATAGACATCTGCCGTAATCGTTTGGCCAGATTTAAGAAAGCTGCAGTGAACGACACCAGCACTAGTTCAGCAAACGCTCACAAGTAATTTTTTTGGAGTCAATTTTCGCTTGGGGCATGGTTTGGCTGGTTCGGCAGGGTTCAGCCATTGCGATGAGCGCTTCCGATTATCGTACAGGATCCACTTTTCATCACAGGTAATGATTCGATTTAAAATCCCTTCATTATTGTGCCGGTTGAGTAATGCAACGCAGCAGTCAACGCGCGTTTGTTGATTTGCTTCACTCAATTCGTGAGGTACCCACCTTTCAAGCTTTTTCACCTTACCAATTTGCTTCAAGTGGATTAAAACAGTTTTATCACTAAACCGCAGCCTGCAGCTAACTCGGATGTGGTTTGCGATGGATCCGCTTCCACAATAGCCTTCAATTCTTCATTATCAACTTTGGTCTCCGGCCGTCCACGGGGCTTGTTCTGCAGGTCGAAATTTCCAGAACGAAAACGTTGGAACCAAAAACGCACTGTGTTTCTTTTGCGGCACCGTCGCCATACACATCATTAATCCTTCGAGCCGTTTCTGCAGCACTGGTGCCACGGTGGAACTCGTACTCGTAAATAACGCGATATTTCAAGTTTTTCATTTTGTAAACTGTGTGACGCAAAGAAAAAAACAATTGAGGAAAAAACAAATGAATTATAATTTTCAAAACACAAATACATGAGTAAATAGCTGTATAAATTTGGATTTGGAATTCCTTACAAAAGAGAAGATATTTGAGATCAAATTTGCCAGTACGGCAAAACGTCAATTTCATATGTAAGGACCTAATATTATATTTATGATTTATTTTATCATTACAGTAACTTATATTGATTACGAAAAATCGATTCATTTCAATGAAAGTTAAATAAAATAATAAAAACCCTGAAAATACTCCAATTGGCATGTTATGTAATAGGAATTGGAAGGTGTTATCATTTTATAAGGCTTGTAGGGGAATGATTTTTTTTCATATTTTTATAGATAAAAGTTATTGTAATGATTGTCCATTATTTCGCAAAAAAATAAGAAATAAATATTGAAAAAATGCAAATTTTTGATGTTGCATTCCTTAATTGCTTGAACATTTCGACTCATAATCAAGACAGGAAACCACACGTGAAGTGTTATGAACTAGCTCGGTTTCACCCTATAAGATATACAGAGGGACGCTTGATAGACTTTGACAGATGGTTAAGAGGGAATAGGTCATCGTTTCCCTGGGACTAATGACCTAATTGCCTAAGGGAATTATTGCCTAAGGAACTAACTCTTCAGAAAGTTTAATAGGGTGTGATTCTCCCGCTGGCTCTGCAAGATATTGGGAAGATTGGGCCACTAAGGGGTTGCAGAGTGATCTGTATTATCTTCCATAAATATTAATGTGAGCAAGAAACAGTAAACAGTCTTTAAGCATCAAAGCCATTTGTGCACTTTGAAGAATTACGAGAGATTATTAATTAAGATAAATTATAAAAGTCTCACAGAGACAAGAGGAAACGTATATAAGATTTTATAGGATAGCTTAGGGTTTATGACTTCTAAGTGATCATAAGCAGCATTTACACAATGTAACGTTCACCAATTCCACCGTAAGAACCTCCACACATCCGCATCAAATTTTTGAAAGTTTTATGGTCTTTCCTTGACATGGTTTACATAGATTTCGCAGCTGATAAGTATACCATACTTTTTTCATCCCCTTGACCTAGTAGGGTCGGGGACCCAAAGACTCAACAAGGTGTTTCCATGTTCCCCCGTCTAGCTTCCGTATGAATTAAACTGTCTAGACCCATTCTGTTTTCGTACACATTTTTCAGTTGCCTCTCCCAGCTAATCTAGGGCAACCCACAAACCATCTTCCTTCCGGGGTTGCCAGGGGGATTCATCTTGGTATTCGTTCCTCTGCTGTTCTTAGCATATGCCCAAGCCACCTCAATTGTGATTTTTGTATGTGTAAGAAGAGTAGGGATTCTATGCCGAGTGTATGCTTTATGTCGGCACTTCGCACTCTGTCCATCAGTGTAGTTCCCGCTATCCCCCTTAAAAAACTCATATCGGTAGCCTGGATCCTTTCTCTCACTCTCTCATGAATAACTTAACGTTTGTAAACGTTTTAGAGCTTTTTGATTGTATATTGCTTAGTTCAGAATACGACTGATTGATTTTTTACTTTTTCTGTGGTGATATTTTGTACATGTAGGTTTTGTATTAAGGATGTCAGTTGGGAAGTATTGACCAACTTTACTGGTTTTGAAACTATATATAGGCCCACTAATGTACCTGCATTGTCACCAATTATGGATTTTAAAATTTAAAACTCATCAAAACTTGTATGGAAATAGCTGATGTTGTTTTGCACTCGAGATAAATGATCAGCTTATCAAAATATGCTAAAAGCTCAATATTTTGTTGTAATGTATTAAAATACTTAGAGAGGCTCAAAATAGGCTTTTTAAAAATTTTATGGTCATTGTATATACCTAATATATTAAACCTAATACCTCATATATTATAAAATTCAGTGGCGGATTGCTTGGGGCCCCTAGGCGATAAAAATAAAGAGGGTCCATTATTATTAGACTGTAAGTAAAATAAGATTATTATTGGGTGTAACATGAGTCACCAGAGAAGTCAAATATACACGGCAGAATTTCTCAAAAAACTGTGCAAGGAAATTTTTTGTAAACGTTATACAATTTTTTCGATGCCTCTGCGATAAAAACCATCCGGTTTTGATTTAAAGAACTCGTTATTCTAACAGAAGGGGGTGTCGAAAGTGCACACTTGCCATTTTATTTTGAAGGCCAGTCATCATCATCATCATTCTTGGCACTACAACCCTTGGTGGGTCTTGGCCTCCTCAATAATTTTCCTCCATTCATCTCGGTCTAGTGCCAGCTCTCTCCAGTTCCAATGCTCTAAGGCAGAGATGTCTTTGAGGACGTTGTCAATCCATCTTAATTTTGGCCTTCCTATGCTCCTTCGCCCTACTGGCCTTGAGTTCAGCAGGGAGTTTGTTGCTTGATGCTCGGACATTCTCTCCACATGACCCAACCACCGAAGTCTTCCCAGTTTTATAAATTTTATGACGTTTGGCTCCTTAAATAGAGTATAGAGCTCATTGTTGTAACGTCTGCGCCAAAGTCTATTTTCTAGAACCGGTCCGAAGATACGCTTCAAAATTTTCCTTTCAAGAACGTCCAGTACTCGCTCATTCCTCTTAGTTAGTACCCACGTCTCAGTTGCGTACGTGAGCACTGGCCTAATAAGCGTTTTGTACACTAATTGATTGAAGGCCAGTAATGAAATAAAATAATAATTGTTAATTCAAAGCAAACACAATTAATTAATACAAATTAATTAATACAAGCAAATACAAAGCAAAACAAGAAATTAAATAAAATAATAAATGTTAATTCAAAGCAAACACAACTGGTATTATGCGTTATCGCTGTGCTGGACATAGATTTGCTTATAAACGATGATTTTTTTTCCATCGCTCGTGCTCCGCGCGCGCTCATTGGTTAAATAAAATTGCGCACGCCTTATTTCCTGTTACACATTTCCATCCATAAATGTGGCAGTCTATTATGGGTGGTATTGGTTAACGTTACATTGTGGTAAGTGATCACTTAAATCAGCCGCTTGATAGGTCATAAGCCCGACGAACACCCAAAAAAAACACTTTTTTACCTTCTTTCTCATATAAAAAAACTAATCCATAAAAAACAAGTTTTTATTTTACTCCCTTCCTTTATAAATTAAGTTTACCATCACGTAGTTAAATAACTGATTGAGTGAAAAATGAAACATGTCTAGACAAATATCTATGTCAGAAATAAATAAAAATATGTCTTTATTATTTGATTTCTTCTAAAAAAACCGAAGTGTGCTGTCATCTGTGAACCAATTGTCATAAATTTTCGAAATTCGTAGTGAAGTACCTATTATACCTACCGACGAAGTAATTCAAATTTTAAATATTCCATGACGTTATCGGGCCGCCGGCGCCGTTGGTAGTGATCAAACTTTTGTAATGATTCCAATTTGAAAAAAAAACATTAAAATTTCTAAAAATCCAAAATTATACTATAATTTTTAATTTTTTTTAACGAAAATTTGAAAGATCTTCTTGATTGTTGCCACGAGTCTACTTGCAAATTTTCAGCTCGATTGTATCACGGGAAAAGGGTTAAAAATCGATCCAAAGTTTTTTCGTCAAGCAAACAAGCAAGCAGACGCCACGAGTTAAAAGAAGGGAAGTAAAAATGGCTTCGTCTCTACGAGACATCTCGTAGAGACGAAGTATATCTTGATTGCTGACCATATATCTTGATTGACCATATATCTTGATTGACGAAGTATATCTTGATTGTTGACCATATATCTTGATTGTTTCATTAATTTATTATCTGCATTTATGATGACGTACCAGTAAGGCAATGGTCGTGAAATTACCAAGGCCCACTGCCCAGAGGCGCCCCCCAGATTCGCGGGCCCCGGGCGGCCGCCCAGTCCGCCCACCGTTTGATCCGCCGCTGCCGAAATTTGAGTGCCGAAGATGAAAACAACTTTGCGCAAAAGCACAAAGTGGAACGGAAGTTTTGTTTGTGAATGAAAATTCTCTATTTTGTTTAAAATAAAATGTGATTTCTTACGCTACGGGGCTGAGACTGGTTTTTACCGAAAATAAAATTCAGCAAATATCTTCACTGGTAGGAGAAAATAGGGGAAAAAATAGTTTAGAGAGGCTGGTGAAATTATCAACGGTTTGTTTCAGTAAAGTGACAAAATGATAAGAGGCCATTTTGTCTCTGCCGTTGTAAATTTAAAATAAATATTTGACATATTTCGTATTTTAATTTAATTATATCTTTAATTTTTCTTACGACCCTTCTTAAGGTAGTTATTAATCTAATAGCTGTAACCCGTCAAAATGACGGTGCTTTTTGACGGGTTGAAAAAAAGAAGAAAAAAAGATTTTTTTTCGATAAATTCCTAATATATTTTTTACTATAATGTAACGGACAGACAGACAGACAGACAAATGGACGAACGGATGGACGGACAGACAACGAAGTTATTATAATTGGAATTATTACATTGGAAAATTAAAAAAAAAATTGCCGCGTCATGTTTATTTCCGTGGAGCTCCTCCACCGTGACTGAGATACAACATTCTCCGAGACACACGTTTTTCCGAGAAGGAAAAGAAGGCATGTACATGCTCTTGATTTAAGTCTCTGAAACAAATCTCATTCATGTATAATGTACATATTTGCCAATGAAAAACATAAAGAATGTAAAAACAGAGAACCATTTGTAAACAACTTCAATTATATGAAGTACTTTTGAATTCCAGTATGACGAACATTATAGGTATTGGAAAAAAAATAACATCCATCGCATTAGTTAAAATTTCGACCAGTTCTATAACACGTTTATTTATAAATGTTATATTTTATTCGTCTTTTTTTGTGTCACCAAGTATAAATATTATGTTCATATTGCAAACAAAAAAAAAATTGTACCGGTTTTTTTATTGTTTCAGAGGTAAGTTTGTAGAACTCCATAATCACACATAATAGAAATAAAAACAATTCTTTTTTAAGTTCTACCTTTTTAATTTTCTGAGACGCATTTCGCCTTATGAGGTTGGTATTGCCCTCATAAGGCGAAACGCGTCTCAGAAAATTAAAAAGATAGCATTTAAAAAACAATCGTTATTATTTCACACCTGTTTTTTGTTGCTCTGAGTAGAATTTACCCATTCATCGAGTTTGCTACGTGGCCCGAAAATAATTATAATCTGGCCATTTTCAAAAAAAGTTGGCCGGCCCTGCTTCAGAGAAACAGCACGTCTTTGTAAAACATTTATTTTCGAGAATGTTTTAATATCATTTAAAATCTGTAAAAAATGTGGATACAGATTTTTGAATTAATAAAAATTAAAAAGTAACCCATAAAAACCAAGTTTTTATTGTACTCCCTTTCTCATTTACTAGTTGAAACATTTTTTTCCGCTTAACCTACGCGTTGGGCTTCGGTCGGGCGACGCTACGAAAGGGAGTAATAAAATATTTCCAAAAATCCAAAATTATACTTTAATCAGGTTTCGCGTCTACCAGACGCGTTGAAATATTTTCATACAACCTAATATTTGTATGAAAAAAAAACATTCTAAATTTGAAAAATCCAAGAATTTATTTATTTTTTTTAACGAAAATTTGATAGATCTTCATGATCGTTGCCACGAGTCTGCTTGCAAAGTTTCAGCTCGATTGGATCACGGGAAAGGGGTTTAAAATGGATCCAAAGTTTTTTCGTCAGACAAGAAGACGAGAAGACAAGAAGACAAGCAGACGCCACGAGTTAATATAATGGGAGTAAAAATAACCAAATAATATTGTAATTAAGATAAATTATAGAAGTATTTTTATATGAGAAACATATATATATATAATTTTTTCTATACAACCTGTATGAGCTGTTTTAGTGATCACTCTACACAATGCAACGTTCACCAATTTCATCGTAAGAACGTCGCGCATCGAATTTTTGAAAATTATATATAAGTTCCAAAATGGGAATCATCCGTATATTTCAAGGGAGTAGCTGACAATGTTTTTATATGTATCTTTTGAGACTATACATATAACAATATTATTAATAAATAGTATTATTATAATTAATAAAAATGAGCATAGTTTTCACCACTTTTGTATTGAAAAATATCAACATGTTTCAGAGCCCATGGCCCCTTAGGATTCAATTGTATACTAACTTAAATTAAATTTAAAAATCGAAGTATAGACAATCAAAATATTATAAAAATTAAATATGGAAAATGGATAATAACCTACTTAACATGAAAATAAATTTAAAAAATAACCTGTTGTTATTTTTTAATACAAAAGTGGTGAAAACTAAGAGTATTTTTATTAAGTATATTAATAATAATGTCATCACAAAATTATTTTGCCCTAAGAAAATATTATTATTTTTAAAACTTAGCATGTAAACCAAGTCCCGCCAGGTATCAGGCCTAAGTAACCTGTTATAATGATTGTTAACTCTACACCGTTCCAGATTAACTAAGCGCTTGGGAGGTACCCTAATTTCAGATTAAATTACCATAATCAGAGTCTGGGGCCTCATTTCCGCCTGGCAACCATTTCACCAGCGCACCAGACCGCAATGTTCAGGAAACTTCTAGTCAGATGCTCAATATTCCAGCTATTTATTGATTATTATCGTATCGCTATCGCTTAACGCTGCCTCCCTGCGAATAATTTGGGAGAAATATTTTAATCTTTCCTTGCGGGTTTATTGATTTATCTCAAAATAGTGTTCCGGCGTAAAAACATTCCACTGAATTTTTCGCAAGCTTCCCAATCGCAACGGAAGGGACTTGAATTTCCCGAATGTTATATAAGGCTTATGACCTGTATGAGCTGGCTTGTGTGATTAATTTGCATACTAGAAACTGATACAGAACACATACATGTATAACTTTCAAAATTTTGATAATGTGTGGATGTTTTACGGTGGAATTGGTGAACTTTGCACGGTGTAAAGTGATCGCTTAACACTTTTTAGGGTAATATTGAAAAACGGGTACGTATTTACCCACCTAGGTTATGGGCTAAATTTCGTTAGATAACTGTGAAATATAACCATTTTAGTATATTTTATACGTTCCCTAGAAAATAAAACAAATCTATTTTTCATGTAATTCTTGTCATCTTTGAGGTTTAGCTATAAGAAAATTATTTATTACAATCCACTAACTTCAAATAATTAATTTGCCCTGTAAAGGGTTAAAAGCCAGTTCATATGGATCATAAGCCCTCGGTCATCCTATAAAATCTTCCATTCAAGTTTGAAATATAAATAGCTTCGTCTCTGTGAGACTATTATAATTTATCTCAATTCATCTTTATTTTTTGTTGAAGAAATGAAAAACCTGTAAGAAACAATATGGCATCTGTAATATGTTTTTCAATAAATTGGATATTTAAGCTCGGAATGACAATAACGAAGCTAAAATGGCAATGAGCAGGACATTTTGCAAGGCAGGATGTCACAACTCCCAGAGTTCTGAAGTGGAGACCTTGGGAGAATAAAAGCGGTGTTGGGAGGCCCTAAAAGAGATGGGCCGACGATATAACCTATGTGGGAAGGAAGAAATGACTACAAGAAGCCAACAATAGTATAGAATGGAAGGGTATGAAAAAGGCCTATATCCAGTAGTAGAGAGATAAATGCTGAATTATAAAAATAAGAATGACGTTGCGGGCTGAAATAGTCGCGTTGAACTAGAAATTTTAGACGGTATAAATATCAGGACGCCAGTTAAAAGGTTTTTTCTGTTTCTCACAAACAGATTTTATCCTTTATTTATTTATTTATTTTATTTGTTTACGCCCATTAGGTGTAGGCTATTACAGAAAGAATATAAAATAAATTTCAAAAAGCACATAGATTAAACAATATCTGTATAGCACCAAAACATGAGTATAAAAATTAAATATATAAAGTAAATAGCAGCAATGTGCAGTAATAACTAAGTTATATCTCGATATTATAAACCTATATATTCTTCCTATATAAAATTATAATTTGTGAAAGTCAATTTATAATGAAAATGTTTTCCCAAGATTGCGGTAGGATGTTTCAATTATCTTTGGAAGAAGCTATACATTATTTATATTATACCCACTTTTATCATCAGTCGCAAAAAAGCTATATTTCTCTCTAACAATTAAAGTAAATTAATTAGTTTCCCGAGTAACCAAACACGTTGGTTCATTAAATAAATTGTCCATCTTCGTTCTATTTTAAATAAAATTCAACAAACTTTCTAATGACTATTTTAAAAATCGCTTTAAGTCTTACACTGTTTAAATTCCTTTCAAAGATATTGTTGATAAGGGTCCAACTTCCGAAAGTTTCGGAAAAATGGGGTAAATTTTCCTTTCACTCGGTACTTCAAAATAAAATGGTCCTTTGGACTTACATTTGTGAAAACTTGAAAACGCAATCAATCTTACAACACAATGCAGTACCTGAAAGAGTTTCCTGAAGCCGATTCTAAAACATAATTGCGGCTACCTGTATAACTATATATATACTACTGTATAAAATATCAAAATAGTAACGAATCGGAAATCATAACATGACCTTTTGATTTGAGTTTTCCGGGATATTCTGCTGTGTTTCTACAACCTTTTTCGCCAAAGTTTCGGATCCCATTGCAGGGTCCATCGTCAGGGATATTGTGTTATTGCCAACCATGAAGTTGATTATTGATATTGAAACGTCGAACAGAAAGGTCGTAGGTAAAAAAGCGGCAGAGTATCCCAAAAAACTCAAACCAGAAGATTCTGAACGGCCCTGAAAGCGTAAGATCATAATACAATACGTTTAAATATGGAATATTTTGAGTTTGTTCAAATCTTTCACACAATAAAGTATATTGCTCTCAAAATTCCGTAAAAAATCAATGTAGATTTTCTCATTAGCGACATATGTGGGGATTTAGGGGAATGAAAATGGCTTTGTACAGGCCGCATGGAAAAGGTGCTTATTACTCATATATGAAAGCTTTCCACGCAATTTGAACATATATACAACTTCCAAAAAATGAATAAGCATGGTATATTCTATCATGGGTGGAAATGGCGAATGTTACAATTGTGTAAAGTGATCACTTAAGCCAACCATAAAAAGATAGGTCATAAGTCCTATTACACCCAAATGACTTCTATACCTACTTTCCCATAATTAATACAGTTTCGTCTCTGTGAGATATCTATAATATACATTAATCTTTTAAATATGTATAAATGGACTGTATATGTAGGAGATCAAAAAAATTAAGCATGATTTTCTTTATTTTTAGTGAGCTGGACACAGGGTGGCACCTGTCGGATCAGTTTGTCGGCCTTGTGGTTAGGACTCTCGCCTCGTGAGCCAAAGGACGCAGGTTCGAATCTCACTTCAGACAAGCAAGTTAGTCCTATTTTCATAGCACAAGCGTTTAGCTTAATTTGAAAATAGTAAGAATATTGATGTGACACGAATTTCGTGTTCGCATCTCTATATAAAAAAAAAAAAAACTCCTAATTAGCAACGTATGACGTCACCGCATGCCGTAACCGCAGGACAGCTAACGGGCCGGCCGGGCGCGTCATCTATGCTCGCTTCATCATCTTCGCTTCATCGCTTCGTCATCATCTCGCTACATGCCTTACCTCTCTACCGGACTCTATCGAGACGCCAGTTTTATTTCGAAGTTTTCCATTTCATTTTTTATTTAAAGACTTGTGTAAATTGTAATCTCATTTAAAATAAATCATTCCATTTGAGGGTGCAGAAACAAATCTGCCACAATGTAACAGATGAAATTGAGATATACCTACTTATTTGTAACTGATTTTAGCGAGAGCGGATGATTTAAATTATATATCCTTTTATTAAAATGCTTTGTAAACATTAAAACACGTTTTAAAGACCTGTTGTCAGTTGTAAAAGTGGCATTATTTGTCAGATATTAATTTTAAGATTTGTCAATCTCCATTTTCGCCGGTAGCGATTTTATTTCTAAACTCCTTGCAATAAATTATTCACTCCCATCATAACATATCTCGATGGAATTCTAAAGATATGTTTCTGACCTTGTTAAATTTTTAAAAATATTTATTTTGCAAAAATATGCGGTACAACTCTGTATGTATAATGTATTTCGTATAATATAATATAATATTTCGTAATGTTTTTTTTTTCAATATAAATGGGAAAAGACGTACACAAAAATCGGGTGCAATAATTACAAAATTATCGAAATTTTCACGGTATCATATAATTATGCCCACAATGATTTCAGTAAATTAATTTTAATAGAATATTAATCGTTTTAAATTCATTAGATTATTTTTTTTCCGTTGTACAGTTTTGCACGCTGCCACTGTGAGCGTTGTCTATCGAAAGAAGACGGATCACAGAATAGGCGAATTAAAAACACACGTTTTTATTTCTCCCTCTCTCTTCGCTCATAATTTACATTGCAACAATGTTAAAGTGTAAATTAGAAGACAAAATTGTCTTAAGGCGATCGTCTAGCAGAATGAGCGAATTTCACAATATTTTCTTTCTTTTTTTTTTCTTTCTTTTTTTTCTTCATTTTTAAAACATCAAAGGTTTGGTAATTTATTAATCAATGATATAGTTTAGTTAGTGACATTTTAACAAGATATTCATATTTAAAATATACGTAACCTGATGAATAATTTTTAAAATGAGATATTTCCATACAAAAATATGATAAAAAACGCAAGAGAAGATAAGAGAAAATATGGTGAAATTTGCTCACTCTGCTAGACGATCGCCTTAAGAGAACCTGATTTGTGAAATTAACTAACTTGTGCAACAAATAACCGTAATTACGAATGTTATATTTAATCGATTCAAAATTCTTTCTACGGATCTGTAGTTAGTGCTGACGGCTCAAAAAACACATCACCAGTAAATTTTCATAAATAAATTCATTCTTATATAATCGATGTTAAAGACTTTGACAAGCTCAGCATTTATGCGGATGCGGAAACGGTAATTATCTTTAACTGGTTCAGGTATTCTCTGGAGAATTTTATTTTCCAATAATTCTATGATTCCAATAATTCAATAATTCTATGATTGAATAGCTTCTTCATGAGTCTACAGGTATTATATTATTATAGCATCATTTTTGGCTTATCTATCATATTGTAATGCGAAATTCGGTCTTCGATAGATCCTAGCAGGCTTATTAATAAATAAATTGATTTCTTTACTATTTTGTTGTGTGTAGAATATTACCAATGCGGAATATATATCACCACTCAGCAGAATTCAGAGACTTGGTAATCTTGTAATTGTTTAAGTTGTGTAGAAATTTTCAAAGCATGTTTCAACCCAATAAATCTAATATTATAAATGATGTTTTTTATATTTTGGTGTCTCAATCAAAACGATTAAATTGATTATAAAAATGACAAATTGTTAAGGTTATTATCACGCCACTTGAACCCCTAATCGTTTTATTGCTAGACCAACAAGTATGTCATCTTAGTCTAATCAAAAAGCCATACAATAAGTTTTTTTCTAAATTCTTTTAAATTTTGTGTGATACATCTTTTCCCACCACTACGGAAATATTTTAATTGGATAAACAAACTTTTTTGGTCCAGCGTAAAGTACATTGAAGGCAACGGATCGTCTATCAGTGTCAATTAAGACCTTTTTGTGATGAGATTATTACCAAGTTTACAATGAATAGTTAGGGGGCCTTAGAAATCTCTTTTTTCTCGTGGAACAACTACAAATGAGATTGTCACCAATAATAGATGATGGAAATTTTTACAGGATTTTATAAACATTTCCTTAATATTTTAATTTTTTTTATATTTATTAGAGACACTAATAGGATAATAGATATATGATAAAACATTATAAATGAAGACTATGCCCATTATCCCAATTACAAGTGTCTTTGACACGCTCTAGTAATATGTATTTTTGCATTTAAATATATTTTACATGTACATTTGTGTGTATTGTATATTAAGTGTTTGAATGTAGTAAGTATTTAATAAATAATTGATTTAATGGATCTATAGGTACAGGTCATCGTTTAGAAAATGGATGTTGTGTATGAGTGAGTTTTTGAACGATGATAAGGTATCTACAAGAATATCAGCATTAATGTAGGGTCAACACAATACATATTATATGTGCGACACAACCTTGTGATGGGAGAAAAGTAACCAACATTATTAGTGTGCTGGCTTATTCTAAAGAACTCCGGGTTTCTTATACGGGGTTTAACATGCAAATTTATGTCAGATAGAGAAAGAGAATCAATAGCTCCGCTGAGAATCTTGTGTAGCACAACGAGATCGGATATTTTCTGTCGGGACTCAAGTTTGTGCATCTTGAAAAAGGCAAGTTGATAGCTGTGAACGTTTTTGTGTTGACCAGCTTTGTATGACAAAATACGCAGAAACTATTTCTGCACTCTCTCGATTCTTGTAACAGGTGTTGTGTAATAAGGTCACCAAATAACTGACGAATATACCAATATACTTCGTACTTGTGATGTATAGAGAATTTTTGGACTTTGAGAATTTTTAAAGTCGTGAGTAATTCTGGTGGTAAATCCCAACATAATATTATCAAAGTGGTTTCTAAAAGTGAGCTTAGAATCTAGCATGACGCCTAGATCCCTTGTTGAATCGATTTTAGCAAGTGGAACGTCATCCAGTTTAAAAACAAATTCTTTTTTTTAAATATTTTTAGTGAAACTAATACAGGGACATTTCTTATCATTAAGTGGTATTTTATTTACTTTGCACCGATTTGATAGTTCGTCCAGACCTCTTTGTAGGAGATGACTATCTTCTAGGCTATGAATGGTGGAATAATTTTTTAAATCATCGGCGTATAATATACACTTATTTCTTAATAATATGTTCGGTAAGTCATTTATGAAGATAAGAAAGAACAAGGGACCAGGGTGAGAACCTTGAGGAACTCCTGAGGTTTAATTAATTAAATACCATAATATTTTTTCGATATTAAATCAATACTCCAAATTACACTATCCAATTATCTGATTCAGAGATTATCGCAAAAAATACCTTATTTTTTACAGTATTACTACGTACGTAAAACCGTGTATTTTAACAGGAAATTATTATTCATATAGGTTCCCCAGTAAAATGTATTACGTATTGTATATCTATCTCAGACACATACATCGTATTATCCCTGCATTGCATATGTTTTTATACTAAACAGTTAAATGGATAAAATGAGAAACTGCCTGGTGAGGTTACTAACCATTACGCTACCTAAAAATTAACGAAAGTAATCAATGAGTTAAAAAAAAGAATTAATAGTTATTATTTTAACTTTCGTTGTTTAAAAAAAAACAATATTATCACGGGATCGAGGCTTTGAGAGGCAAAAGCAACAATGAAAACTATTTAAATTCTTACTGATTACAAAAGGTCACTGAATGTTTCTAGAATCTTTACTGCACTTTTTGTCTAATTCCGTAATCTCACTAATTATCACCACTGAATAACGTGTCTCTCATATACCGACACAAGTTACTAATATCGCTCAGGTTTGTACTAGAAAACTTCTCGTTCATCGCTAGGTACTTTCTTGATTTACTATCTTTAAACACACATTTAATTTTTTTTTTATTAATATTTAAGTTTACATAATATTTTACGTATATGATACACATTATTTAATTTTTATGATTTTTTTTCAAATTTCTTACAGTCCCATGAAATTATAAACTTGTGTATGGAACCGAAAGATACGCTGCATGATTTCACCTTCTATTATTATTATTATTATTGATAATGGGCAGGCAGCTTAAGCTGATAGGCCCATATCACTGTCTCTCATTTGAATATCCAGCCTATTCTTAAATTGGTTGACACTGGCTGCAGACACAACGCTCTCGGGCAAACTGTTCCACATATTGACCACTCTATTGCTTAATGCATGCTTTCTTGGGTTACACGAGAACCGAGACTTGTTCAACTTCAGGTGATGTCCTCGAAGGCCCACATTAGTGTTAAATGCAAACATATCTGTCATGTTGGGAATATTGTAGTAGCCCGATAGAATCTTGAATGTCTCGATGAGGTCACCTCTTGCTCGTCGCTCCTGAAGAGTGGGCAGTTTCAATACTCTCAGCCTTTCCGCATATTCCAGGTTTTTAAGACCCAAGGGCAATTTTGTGGCTCGTCTCTGAACATTTTCTAGTAAAACTATATCTTTAACAAAATATGGATTCCAGATCTGAGAGATACCTTCTATGGTAATAGCTCGATGAGAACTCTGTGAGACATTTTGTGCAGTAGCCCATCGATCTATTTTTATATATTATATGTCGTTTTCTCGATGTTTCTAGATTTTATAACATTACCCAGTCGATTTCAGATTCGTGTGGACCATCCAAGAACCATTTTAGTTCAATTTTAGAGTATAAGTTCAATTTTATCTATAAATCTATATTCAATTTTATCTATAAATCTTATCTATAAATCTTAAGTATCATTTTAGTTCAATTTTAGAGTAAAAGTTCAATTTTATCTATCAAGTTCAATTTTAGAGTAAAAGCTGTGCTGTAAAATAATTAATTACGTGTAATTCTTTATGATTCTACTATATTGTGATAGTACGCTTATGGCAAAATTAGGTGAAATTTGGCACCAAAGTCTACAATGGGAGTACCTGAGATGGCAGATCACTAGCTTAGCATGTAAAAGGTAAATATGAAATAAAAACAAAAGCCAAACCTGATATAAAAACCAGATTACGTTGAAGTAATTAAAATACGTTACTTTTTGTGTTTTTACTCCCTTTATATTAACTTGTGGCGTCTGCTTGTCTTCTTGTCTTCTTGTCTGACGAAAAAACTTTGGATCCATTTTAAACCCCTTTCCCGTGATCCAATCGAGCTGAAACTTTGCAAGCATACTCGTGGCGACGATCAAGAAGATCTATCAAATTTTCGTTAAAAAAAATTAATAAATTTTTGGATTTTTCAAATTTGAAATGGTTTTTTCATACAACTCATTAAGTTGTATGTAAATATAAAATTTCAACGCTTCTGGTAGACGCGAAACCTGACTTTTAAATGGTAGCGTCTGGTTGCTTGACTGACGAAAAATTTTGGATCGATTTTTAACCCTTTTCCCGTGATTCAATCGAGCTGAAACTTTGCGAGCAGACTCGTGGCGATGGACAAGAAGATCTATCAAATTTTCTTTAAAAAAAAATTAAGAATTATAGAATAATTTTGGATTTTTAGAATTTTTTAATGGTTTTTTCATACAACTTAATAAGTTGTATGAAGAGACTGCGACACATCTGGTAGACACGAAACCTGATTATAGTATAATTTTGGATTTTTGGAAATTTTTTATTAATCCCTTTCGTAGCCTCGTCCGACCGAAGCCCAACGCGTAGATTAAGCGAAAAAAATGTTTCAACTAGTAAATGAGAAAGGGAGTATAATGAAAACTTGGTTTTTATGGGTTACTTTTTTTTAGATTTGGAATTTTACAAGAACAACATTTTTTTTAATCTTCAAAAATAAAAGTTGAATTTTTGATAACGAACCCATAACGTTTGATATCATTAAGGGTATTACTGAAGGGTCATTGTGAATTAACTTCTAAAGCCGTTCCACAGATACAAGTCGATATTTTCGGGAACGTTCCCAAATTGA
Organism: Agrypnia vestita; assembly: GCA_016648135.1. NCBI lineage: Eukaryota > Metazoa > Arthropoda > Insecta > Trichoptera > Phryganeidae > Agrypnia > Agrypnia vestita. Next base: position 108,136 of record JADDOH010009251.1, on the reverse strand, counting down.
ATACAATGTCTTGGGATTGATTTCGTAAATCCGTCCTGAACCATTTTATGTGGCTGAATAAATTTCACATTCATTTCGTTTTATACTTTTAAATCATCAGATTTCTTTTATATCTTTTATATTCACCAGCGGCTTACTCTATAATATACACCATTAGGATTTCAAGACTGCCTTTTCAACACTGATCGAATCTCGAGAAACTAATTTTATTTCAAGGCGTTTTTTGTGGTGCTAGAATATAATGTGTTGAATAAATTTCGAAAAAAGATGTTTTTTTTTTTATATTTGAAAATATGATAAAGTATATCGATTTCATTGAAAAAATATTTATCGATGTGGAAAGATCTTCGCTCTCAGTATTTATTTATCATTTATTTATTTATTTAATTCGGTCATCCAACAGGGAGACACAATTAGGATGAAATACAAAAAAAATAGTTAAATGTCTCCCACAATTAAAGGATAACACAATTAAGACATAATCATAGATAAGTCAATTTGACAATAACAAATAAAACATAATTTAACTGATTGTTCCAAATTTAGCTTTAACACGGACATAATGACGGCTCCTACGTATAATATCGTAACCCACAAAATTTAATTTTACAGGAGAAGGATTTGAACATATTTTCGTCCGGTATAATTCTAAATATTGCCCAATTTTTTTGAAATTTCGTTTCAATATTTTACTTTATACTGTAGTTTCATAAATAATCACAAAAAAGTCGAAATTATTAAAGGTTTCTGTAGAAATGCACATACGATATTATACTTCGGAAAAGACGCGACGTAAAATATCGTATAAATGACTTACAACATTTAACTTCGGAAAAGACGCGACGTAAAATATCGTATAAATGACTTACAACATTTTACTTCGGAAAAGACGTGACGTAAAATAACGTAAGTGTTACATACGATAATTTTCTTATGTTATTTTCTCACGCACATTATTGTAAGTGTTACATACAATAATTATCTTATGTTATTTTTCAACGTATGTTATTGTAAGTGTTACATACGATAATTATCTTATGTTATTTTCCAACGTATGTTTTCGTAAGTGTCACATACGATAGTATACTTCGTAAAAAATATGTGATTGTTTGAGATACGATCAAATACGTCCGAAAAAAACATTATTTATTGCAAAATATTTTATTTCTTTCTTGGAAATAAAGATATAATTAAATACATATGAAATACACAAAAAACTAAAAATCGTCGATTTGTGGGTTACTATATTATACGTAGGAGCCGTCGATAAAGAGGCTCGTGATGTATATAATATACATGATCAGGGAGGGGGACGAGTTTCTAGTATCTGCCTCCCCATATGAAGATACTCTTCACATTTAGTGTTAAATATATCTATTGAATTTAAGAGGTAATTATGGTCTGAGCATATGCGTGGAATGGGAGAGGATTTTCTATTGTTGGTCTGATAAATTGGAAAGGAAAAGAGGCACTTCTGTCTGGTAGGTCGGAAAGGGACGAGGAAAGCTAGCAAGCTGCTGATTTCAGGAGAATCAATAAGGTTATGAATTATTTGAAAAAGAAAGGATTGATCTGACAATATTCGCCTGTTTTCTAGAGTTTCCAATTTCCAATTATCATCATCATATTCATCCCCTTGTCCTAGTAAGGTCAGGGGTCCAAAGACTCGACAAGGTGCTTCAATAATCCCCTGTCTTGCGTTGCTTCTGCACGAGTCAACCAGTCTAGACCCATTCTATTTTCATAAACATTTTTTTTGCTTCTCCCAGCTTAATCTGGCTTAATCCACTGGCCGTTTTCCTTCTGGGGTTGCCAAGAGGATTCTTCTTGGTATTCGTGTAGGAGTAATGGCTCTCTCCCGAGTGTGTGCATTTTTCACTCTGTTCATTAGTGTGACTCTTGCTACCCCCCTTAGAAAATTCATCTCGGCAGCCTGGATCCTTGCTATCACTCTCTCCGTCAGGATTCAAATTTGATGGTCACATATTAGGGTGGGCCTGTACACAGATTTGAAAACAAACAAGTTTTGTATTATACTCTGCTCGGATTTTCTTATCATCACCGCACTATATAGAGAACGTAGAACTCCGGCTACATCTTAGATTTTTCCATCTATGAAAGTAATGGCAAGTAAAAATCCTTCACAAACTTTAGTAGATCAGCTAGAAGAACTGCAGCACAAAGTTCGAGGCGAGGGAAAGAAATGGATTTAGTTGGAGTGACTCGAGACTTAGCTCAAATGAAGAAGATTTGCACATTACCATCAGCGTCCATGGCGCGCAAGTATACCACGGCACCATATCCGATTTCAGAGCTGGCCGAAAAGCCACGGAGTTGAGATAAATATGTGAGGGACTGAAACCCAACGCGGGATTTCGAAAGACTTCAAAAGCGATAATTAGTTGAGGTAATGATCCCACTACCGAATTAATAAATTTGGTTACAATAAATATATTCCGAGCCGAAGTAAATATGGTGATGACAGCTAACTTCCATTGAACGGATAAGCCGCAAGAAAAAGAATTAGAAAAATTTATTTTATATTTTCGGATTAATAATATAACTTACATTTTTTTTAAATAAAATTTCCTCATTATGATAGCGTGGCCTAGAATTCCTGAGCTGATAAGCGTTTATGGGCAGCCCTGCCCATGGAGCGCTTGCGCCAACCAACGTGAACCAACAAAATCACTCCGCCAGCTAATTCCCGTCTCGCGCGCCTCCCCGATCAGTCGCACAGAATCAGCCTCTAAGGACCTCGACCGAACCTATAATTTACGGTTAGTTTTTACGTATAATTAATTCAATCGAATCAAGTAAACTTATACAGTTTGTCTGCAATAAAATTGTAAGTATTATTACTGTTATTACATCTGTATTATTACATCTGTCATTATTCAATAACAGAGAAACAACCAAGTATTCGCAGATTATAGAAACAGTGGAGTGGATGTGAAATTAAGTTATAAGCCACAATCGGGCATTCACATATATTCACTTCACCCCACAGATTCATATTATGTTTACACATCAATTGCCACGAATTCCGGCACCCACATATTTTTAAATTTAAAAATTAATATTTTGGATTATTTTGAGTTTGTTCAAATCTTTCAGAACAGTACTGGATTTCATGTCACAGAGACATTATTAATCAATTAATGTATATTATAGATGTCTCACAAAGACGAAACCGTAATTTTTATGGGAAAGTAGGTATAGAAGTCTTTTGGGTGTACATAGGACTTATGACCTATCGTATGGTTGGCTTAAGTGATCACTTTACACAATGTAACTTTCGCCATTTCTACCCATGATAGAATATACCATGCCTACTTGACATTAACGACATCTGTGGAGATTTAGGGGAACAAATATGGCTTTGTACAGGCCGCATGGAAAGGTTGTTACAATGCATATATAAAACAATGGCATGTAATTCAAATATATACAACTTCCAAAAATTAGTAGGCAAGGTATATTCTATAATGGGTGGAAATGGCGAATGTTACATTGTGTAAAGTGTTCACTTAAGCCAGCCATACGATAGGTCATAAGTTCTATGTACACCCAAAAGACTTCTGTACCTACTTTCCTATAAAAAACTACAGTTTCGTCTCTGTGAGACATCTATAATATACATTAATTAATTTTAAAAATTTCAAAATTCACTATTGCTAGGGCGAATGTCCTGGGTTGTTACTGGTCGGGTGTTCTATATATCTATGGACGCGGAATTGTCTGTTTATATCACAGTTGCCGCAAAGCCATAGATTCTCCCCCCAACTCGGAACGAGCGGATCGTTGTTTTTTCGCGGCAAACACAGTTATGGATATTTTTAGTTTTTGCATGTTATTTGGGCAGCCTTTTAGTGTTTGCAATCAGGAGGCAGTATAGCTGAACGAAAAATGTCACCACGGTGGTTCACCTGGAGATTTAGGTAAGAGGTAGCAAGCCCTATTTAGAGGATTCCATTTCTTTTTTCACTTCATTTATGATATACTTCTAAATGTGGAGACCTGTAATTGGCCAACTATGTTATATCAATGTTTTCTATGCTTCTTTGTTGTGCTGTTGGTCTTCCATGAATGATAAATAAATTAAATAAATAAATATCAAATATCCCTGTAGAAAACCCTGAACGACAGTGAAATCAGGGGATTTGCCCCGACAACGGTCAGAGAGGATGGAGTGCCACATTATTATGTATTGATACACAACTCTCACCTCATCTGCATAAATGCATCTCCTTATGCATGCTCGTCGATTATTGGGGTTTTTAACAAGACTATCTTTCAGTTCTGGTTTACCTGTTCAGGTTAAATTTTCCGTGTTTTCTATTTCTGGTGCCATCAACGCTCGCGTTATATAATATATTTTTATTACTATGTTTTCTTATTTATTCGTTCAATTTACTGTATATATACAGATGGCGTCACAGAGCATGTCCTCAATTCTTTACAGACAAGTCTTAATAGTAATTTTTAAGCAGGTAAGCGACTTCAAAGTGTGCATTTTGTTTTCAATATTTCTGACTTATCTCTGTAAAATACTGGACGATCCGCAAAATAACTTATGTCGAATATTATAAATTCATTTGCTTTTAAAAAATCTAATAATATTCAGAATATTTTAAGTATGTTCAAAATTTTCAAGAACAAAATACTGGATTTTATTCCTAGAGCGAACATTATTGATAAAGTGATGTAATAGATGTCTTATGAGGACAAAGCTATTTAATGAGAAGGTAGGTAAGTCTTTTTGGGAAAAAGATGCAAGACAATTTTCATAATGCAAGTAGCAAGTAATTATTCCTTTTTTTAACAAACATTTTTCTGTTTTATTACGACAATACGTGAATACATCGATGTTTACAATCTGGTTATCGCAAAACAAAGCTTTTTCCCAAGTTTCCAATGTAAATAAAAGCATAAAAATACATTAAAATCAACATTTATGAATTTAGTAGGCCTTCGAATAATTAATTGAAACTAATGAAATTTATAATAATTTATATAATCAGTAAATAACCACCACCCTTTTATGTATATCTTTGTACTTTTTGTATTTCGTATGAAGGCCAATTTTTTTTAGTTATGCCATAGACGGTTTACCAACCATCAATACTTCACACTACTTAATTGACGAAAATAAGAAAATTTGACGCACCAACCAACAATGTATATACTCCACTGATCAAAAATGAGAGACACGCCTACCAACAACACTTGTAAATTACGAATTGACTGCCAACAAAATCATACAATATAAAGAGTTAACAGTTTTAAACTGTTAACTTTTTATATTGTATAATCCCCCTTCTCAAAATTTTACTCAAAATATTTGTAGTACAGTTATCTTTACGTATTTATTGAATATATGTATTTTATTTTTCGATCCGTGAATCTGAATTTTTACTCCCTTTCTTTATTTTGTAGCGTCTGGTTGGTTGGTTGCTTGTCGGACGATAAAATTTTGGATCGATTTTTAACCGTTTTCCCGTGATCCAATCGAGCTGAAACTTTGCAAGTCGACTCGTGGTGACAATCAAGAACATCTATCAAATTTTCCTTAAAAGAAAATAATAATTATGGTATAATTTTGAATTTTTCAAATTTTTAATGGTTTTTTCATGCAATTCAGTAAGTTGTATGGAGATTCCGACGCATATGGTAGATACGAAATCCGAGAATGAGAAATGTAGTATAATAAAAACTTGTTTTTTATGGGTTACTTTTTACTTCCTTTCTTTTAACTCGTAGCGTCTGCTTGCTTGCTTGTCTGACGAAAAAACTTTGGATCGATTTTTAACCCTTTTCCCGTGACCAATCGAGCTGAAACTTTTCAAGCAGACTCGTGGCAACGATCAAGAAGATCTTTCAAATTTTCGTTAAAAAAAATAAATTATATAATAATTTTGGATTTTTAGAAATTTTAATGGTTTTTTCCAATTGGAATCATTACAATAGTTTGATTACTACCAACGGCGGCCTGATAACGTCACGGAATGTTTAAAATTTGAATTACTCCGTCGGTAGGTATAATAGGTACTTCACTATGAATTTCGAAAATTTATGACAATTGGTTCACAAATTTATGACAGCACACTTCGGTTTTTGGGAAGAAATCAAATAATAAAGAGATATTTTTAGACATTTTTGACATAGATATTTGTCTAGACATGTTTCATTTTCAGTCAATCAATTATTTAATTACATGATGGTAAACTTAATTAACAATGAAATGGAGTAAAATAAAAACCTTATTTTAATGGGTTAGTTTTTTAATTACTTCAATGGCACTGTAACGATATTGGCCTATTCAAATAGACATTGCTGAAAAAATTATACGAAAATATCTATCTGCTAAAGTTTATAGTAAAGAGAAGCTTCACAAACCGTTAAATACTCTATAATTAAATAAGACTACACCATGGAATTAAGTAGGTGCGGGCGAGCTTTATTATTTCTGCACGCGGGCGTGTAAAGCAGGCTTTATGTTATTTTGTTTAACGAGATTGTCCAATCACAGACGCGGGCGTTAGCACCGAATCTGACCAATGAGGATGGTTCGGAGAGTTAGACTTTACCTTTACACGTCGGTTGGAGTCAAAAATGGCGAGAAATATAGACTATATAAGCCATACAAATTCGAGGATCTGCCCCTTCTTTCTTCAGCATCAACGTTGGCCGGAGGCTCTTGTGGAGAGAGGACCGAAATACCATCAGTGAGTCACAGAGGCAGCAACACTCGACGATACAGCTAAGCATTTTCAATATTATTTATTTCTATTGCCTTTTTCGTGTATTCAATTTAGAACTTTCTGGATCGTAACAATTATAGATACATGTTGTGGATTGTTTTGTTACGTATTTTGGGCCTAGGGATAATTATTACTATACGCGCTTCAGATTCAATATACAAGAAATCGTAATATGGCGACTGTGATAGTTATTCAAATTATTGCATAACGCTTATGAAATATATAATTCTGTCGCTGTTCATATGAAAAATCACTTAAATTTGATATTCATATATTACCAAAGATATAAAGGCTTTAAAATGGAATACTTTACTGACGAAGGGTGTTTCGTGTTTGTTTGTGGGATTTAAAATTCAGAATAATTATGTATATTCAATGTCGCGAGGTTCGGAATGTACGAGAGATTCTTCAGGGCGGATGTATCCTTATGCAAAAGAATGCTTTGTTATCTATACTGGCGATTGAATACACGGATTTCTATATGATCTGTATTATTTTGGGGATAATTCATTTATGTGGTTTTAATATCTCGATTGTCAGAGTGATATAAATTCAAATCGTGCGAGAAGTTTCCTACTAACAATATATTTTAAAAATGCATCTGGATTTTATATTTATTTTACTAAAACATGATTGTGTGGTTTATTTGAACTCGTTACATGTTTTTATTGCGTCATTGGGCAACCGTTCTAAACACAATTTGTTCCTATCAAGTTCTTATAAAACGTATTTCGAATTGTACATGTTGTATAGAGATAGTTAATTTAGATGCGGCCGGTCTTCAGCTGGGGAACACATTTATGTTTTCTATTGCGGTTAATTATTTTATTATCGGCCTGTATTCGAAGGAGATGTGCGTAGTCAATGTCGCGAATGCTGTCTGAACTTGTTTCAATTAGTACGAGAATTTAATTATGTGTTTTGATATCACGATTGTAAGCGTGATATAAATTCAAATCGTACGAGGAATTCCCCACAAATAATATATTTTAAAAATGCATCTGGATTTTATATTTATTTTATTAAAACATGAATGTGTGGTTTATTTGAACTCGTTACATGTTTGTATTGCGTATCATTAGGCAATCGTTGAAAACACGATTTGTTCCTATCAAGTTCTTATAAAGACGTGTTTCGAATTGTATATATATTCCTTAATTGCGATAGTTATTCATATGACATTGTTTTTATTCATTCAATATTAGATATTTGAAATGTTTTTTTTTTCAACATATTCCATTATTGTGGGTCGTTTACGGTTAGATCAGATCAACCTTCGGTCTTCCGTAGCCGTGATAGTTTTCATATGACATTGTTTAATTCATTCAATATTAGATATTTGAAATGTTTTCTAGAACATTATTCACTATTGTGGGCAGTTCGCGGTGTGTTCAGGGGTGGTTAACCTTCGGCCATCCGTAATCGCGATAGTTATTCATATGACATTGTTTTACTCAGTCAATATTAGATATTTGAAATGTTTCTACAACATTTGCCATTATTGTGGGCAGTTCGCGGTTTGTTCAGGAGTAGTTAACCTACGGTCTTCCGTGATCACGTTATTTACTAATATGACAGATTGTTTTGTTTTGTTCGTTTAATATAAGTAATATCGTATTTTTATGAGTTACCGTAATTATTTATCTATATGATTTTATTATTGAGAGTGATGCAACGAATACTACTTTCATGAATACGAATATCAGGCCTACTATTCGGTGAATACGAATGCGAATATTTCCACCAAGGTGGGGGGAACTTGAACATACTGGTAAATATAATAACCTTGATGCAACGAATACTACTTCCACGAATACGAATATCAGGCCTACTATTCGGTGAATACGAATGCGAATATTTCCACCAAGGTGGGGAACTTGAACATACTTGTAAATATAATAACCTTGATGCAACGAATACTACCTTCACGAATACGAATGTTACGCCTACTATTCGGTGAATACGAATGCGAATATTTCCACCAAGGTGGGGGGAGAACGCAAGCATACTTGTAATTGTATTGTTTATGTCTGCTTGTGATATCACTATACGGCGTAGATGAACTAGTTTGAAAGGGCTTATGTTCTGCATGTGCTTGGCGTAGAGGGAATAGTCTTCTTGTTTCTAGGATTCTATACAGGTTTACAGGTGCTGATATTGAAATATATATACAAGGAAAACACTATTTTGGGAATCACTAACTGGATGACAGATATTGCAGCACACATACACACAAGGAGGACGTTATGTTAAATACATGACTGGAAAGTTGTTATTGGAATACACAGGCGCCACTAGAAGATATGGGCAGTTTGCAGAGAACTTCAACTTCTGTCAGTTAAGGACCTTTTACTATTACTATTCTTTCGCCTTTTTGCATAACCGTGGATGAACTAGATTGAAGGGGTTTATGTTCTGTATGTGCTCGGCGTAGAGGGAATAGTTTTCTTGTTTCTAGGATCTAATACAGTTTTACAGGCGCTGATATTAAAATATATATACAAGGGAAATGAAGGGCTACACAGGCGCTGGTAATTGCTCAATTTTGGAGAGTTATATTACTTCGGATCAGGATGCCATCTCAGAAGCAGACCAACTACAGAACTAAGATAAGAACCTTTGATATTATTTATTCCTGATGTTTTCTTATGTGTATCAAATGGAATGTTCGTGCTATATAATTTGTCATTGTCTCATGGTCACTATTCATTTCATTACGTGGGTTCAGAGTTCGACGGTAACGGACGCGGAAACAAATTAGTACTGATGTCGGGACGTAACGTCGGGATTATATCTTAATTATCTTTAGGATAGAAGCGAGGTCATCATACGTGCATTCTGCATTTCAAACGTTTTACTAACATATATAAATACATATTATTGCGTTTTACAAATTGAATATGATCGCGGGAAATAGGCATTCCGTCCGGTTATGCAATGTTAACTTCCAACGTAGCATAATGAGATCTTATTACCGGTGCTAGACTCTCGAGGTTAGTCACGTGATTGTTGTATAAATGGAATAGTGAAGGGGATTGAAGAATGAGATACACTCGCGATACAGGTAGTTGTATGTAACTGGGATCAAATGACGGGGTGCGTGTTCTCGGTCCAGGGGATGAACGGGACTGCGGAGACACTCTGGGTGGGTCTAAGTAGAATTGCGCAAAGCCTCCACACAGTTAAAATGTGTTCAGTCAAGCAAAGGTGAAGCATTTCGAATCGGACCAGAGCGTCGTGCCTCAAACACAGCCGGAGGGAAGAAGCCCCTACGTTCTTTCACTCCCTTGGCCCGACGAGCTCGAATTCCGGATATGAATGTTCATGAATGTCAGCTAAAAGACTCAGGTAGCCGTACCTCAATCGAAACCTTCGTTCGGGACCTCATCAACGTACGAGACAGGGCGTTCCGCATGGACGAGCAACTATGAGAAGCAAATGAAGGGGATTGAAGAAAGAGATACACTCGCGATACAGATAGTTGTATGTAACTGGGATCAAATGACGGGGTGCGTGTTCTCGATCCAGGGGATGAACGGGACTGCGGGGACACTCTGGGTGGGTCTAAGTAGAATTGCGCAAAGCCTCCACACAGTTAAAATGTGTTCAGTCAAGCAAAGGTGAAGCATTTCGAATCGGACCAGAGCGTCGTGCCTCAAACACAGCCGGAGGGAAGAAGCCCCTACGTTCTTTCACTCCCCTTGGCTCGACGAGCTCGGGCTCTGGTTATGAATGTATGTGAATGTAATAACTCCGTACTCAAGGACGAGATAGGACGTTCCTCATGAACGAGAAATTATAAGATGCAGGTAGCAGTTCGACAGTCAATACTTATGCTCGGGGCCGCTTTAATGAACGAGATCTGTTAGCAGTTTAACAATCAATTTTTATGATCGGGACCGCATTCAGGCGCGCGATGGCATTACTAACACCATCATTCTCATCAGTCACCACCTTTTCTAACTTGCTGTATACAGAGACCTTCGGGGTTCTCTCTTCCCGGCCAGCGAGAAACATATCAGGAACTACACAATCAACTGTAATAATCATGCTGTTTTACCATCATTTAATATCTCTAGTCAATAAGACTACACCGTGGGATCAATCACATCAACTATATTTGGCGATGCTAACATGGCTCTGACTGACGCGCTCAAGGGAGAGTCTTTTCCAGTCACCCAGTTAGTTCATTCAGCCCTTTAATCAGCAGTAAACATCATAATAATCCGGCTCATGTAGCCGCAACGTGGGATCCTCATCATTATACACCAGTCAATTTGACTGCCCCGCGGGATAATATACAAACCTTAATATCAGACGCGGGATTTCTTCCTGATATGTTTGTCGCCGGGAAGCGAGGACTTCGGGGGATTCCAGCAGGAGCAATAGAGTCTCGGCTTGATCTTGGTCTGCAGCTTAGTGTGGGAGGTTATGTCTAAACAGGAGTTAACCACCGGATGCGGCGATGCTCTGGGGCCGCATCCCCCTCCCCCCTACAGGGGGCATCTAGAATCCACGTTTGAACAGAAGTGGTTAGACACTTCTTAAATTTCACTTACAAATCTGTATCTTCCATTCCCTTAGAATCTCGGGCTGTGATAATGTCAGACAAAGCTTGCCCTGAGCCTCTGTTGCGCCTGGTTGTTATGAATATATGTTTACTCTTTCCACTATATACCATGAACAGATAAATCAGGCCGAAGACCACCGATCGCGCCAGGTGTAAGCATTGTATGTATGTATTCTGGAGAACCCAGCCGTTAATTGCATTTTGAGTATTGTGTGTGTGTTTAATAAGTAAAACCGTGTATTAATCGACCGTGATTTATCTAATCTGGATGACCGGCAGATCCAGTGTACTATTGCATTAAAAAAAAAAATATATATATACGTAATAAAAATAAATATTGCGTGTCGTTGCGCAATATTAGCGCTAAGTTCCTATTATGTACCGTCGGTTGTATTATGTGGATACCAAGTTATACTCATAGCGCCCTAGGCTGTATTTCGCAAGTGGTATTTATCTATCTGAATATTCCATCGTAATCGTGACCCCGCGCTCAACCGTGGAATCCGTCCACAGGTGCTAATATGAGACCTCGGTAACCAGGCGGCTTCGTTCTAGGCGAAAAATCTACGTAGACATATTTATGTTCGCGACGCCGCTACCGGATGCGAGGAAGTGACTGATGCGCCGCCATGAAAGGCGATTTTGTTAGTCTGTTCAATCGATCGTCGTTTTGAGTCCGGCTCATGTTGCGCGTTAATAATGTTAGGTTAGTTTCGCCTCGTATGAATACAATGGCATTTCTTCGGCTACGCTACCAAAAGTACCGGGTAACCGCGTCACATCGAGGAGTCCTAAATTACTATCACTAGACGATTACTGGCCATATTATATGTTAGACTAAACGTAAACTTAATTCAATCACGTAAATAAATTTTAAACATAGCTTTGAGCTTGCAAAAGCAGATCTCAAATAATATATTAGACTTTTAATAAATGAACTTAAAGTAAAATCGCTTTTAGAACTTTTCTTAAAGCCTCTCTTTTAAACTTTCGATTTAAACTTCTTCAAAAAAAAACTCCACCCCAAAATACACCCTCTACAAAGACGCAAAACGTCACAAGTTCAATAAACCTTGCCCCTGAGTACGATTTCACCCATAACGACGCAGAAGTCCTATGACGTAATGATATAATTATAATCCTCGTAACTACCGGATCTAATACCAAATATAACTATAAATTATTTAATATTGAACCAATCCCACTACTTTATAATGATTAATGAGAATTAATTACAATTTGAAAGATTTAAATACGTTCAATATACTTATAGGCTTACCGAGCTTGTGTCGATAGATTATATATGGGGCCTCATGTCTGGTTAATGGGTCATTTTGAATTGAAGTGTAATACCAATTTATTGATAGCATAAAGATGTGTTTTTTAAATTTTGGTACCTACGATAGTATTCGATAAGCTTTACAAAAGTTTATGAAATGACAAATTTTAGTATAATTTTGTTTTTATCTGTTTTTCAAATAAGTTTTTATACGAAACTAGCTGTTCGTACCCGGCGTTTCACGGGTTAAGGAGTAAGTTGAAAATAAATTTGTGGGGGGAAATAATGGTTCGATTCGAACGGTATAGATTTGCATCGAAAATTTATCAGGGGGAGGGAAAATGGTAAAAGGGGAGGGAAGAAATGTCACTTATGTTACCCGCCGGGTCCTGTAGAATAAGTTTGCAAATTTTGGGTCCGATCGATCGAACGGTACAGATTTGTATCGAAAATATATCAGGGGGAGGGGAAGGGGTAAAATAATAGGGAGAAATGTCGCCTATGTTACCCGCGGGGTCCTAAAGCATAAGACAGATAGACAGACAGACAGACATTGAGTTTTATAGGTATAGATTTAATTATTTATTACGTATTAGAAAACGGTCTAATTATAAAACCTTAATTGACTTTCGTGACAACTCGATTAATATGTGAATAATATTGATAATTATTTATTTTATGTTTTGCGAATTGAAAACGAGTATTTATGCTTTGGATTTTAAAAGTAAAGTTAAATGTGTAATGTAAATATTCTTTTTTTTTTCAAAAATTTGATTATGCATGTATTTTCTTACGATGGATTTGGTGATCGTTGAATTGTGTGGAGTGATCCACTTAAGCCAGCTCATACAGGCCGCAAGGCCTTGGCTATCCTATAATAGCTTTGTTTTATCTGACGGTAATGCAATTTCGTTTTTTTTTAGCGAAATTTATAATAAATTAAATTTTAATAAATATTATTATTAAGTTCTACGAGTTAAGTATTTTTATGTGTTACAGTTGTTTCGGCTTGTAAGGCCATTATCAAACAGTGGATATACCACGTACAAACGACTTATTTATACAATTTTAAGTTACCCCTTCCCCTTTAGAGTAATTAGATATTTGTGGTGAAGCCCTGTAGTAATGTACGTTTTTTCCCGGGCACTTATCATTAAAGGTGCCTCGGTTAACGTTATGCTTAATTATCAAAATTCCCCGTTTTCTGCAAGTGTTATTTATAAATATTATTTTAATTTATGTCCTTGATTATTGGTTTTTTAAAAATATTTAGAAGTGGAGAGAAGATCATTTTTTGTTGATTATTTAAAAGTTTAATATTTGGATCCTTTTTATATTTATTTATTTCTAGTTGCTCAAGTAAATTCATCCTAAAACCTTTTGTTTCTATATGTAAAGGTTTTGGTTCGTTATCACCTTGCGGGACGTGGTTTTCATTTAATAAATGGGCCGCAAATTTTGACTCTAAATTTTTATTTTTATAGCAGCGCATGTGTTCCGCGAATCTAGTTAAAAAAGACCTTCCCGTTTGTCCTATATATGTGGCATTGCAATCTTTATGATTACATGTTAATTTGTATATGCCACTGTTTTCTAATTTAGGTGTTTTGCTTTTAGAGTTTTTGAGGTTTGTTCCTATATTGTTATTGGTTCTAAAGGCTATTTTTAAATCACACTTTTTAATTTCATTAGCTATTTTTACTGAAGTTGGGCCGAAAAATTCTATGCATGCGTATTTATTATTATTTAAAATAAAATTTAATTTATTTTAAATTTCGCTAAAAATAAATATGGAGTTCTACAAATTAAACACAAAAACCATAAATAAAAAAAAAATGCAATTTCGATTTCGATTTTCAGTTTTTATTTTTGATTATCACAGTTCTCGGGATTATTGCTTAGATAATCTATTTATTTTTACGTTTCTAATTGATCCATGTAATTTATTTTGAATTATTCAAGTTTCTCCCTCCCAAAAGTGAGCCCTTTAAGGATAAAAGTACCTACCTAGAATGGCAGACCAACTAAACTCTCTCAGACAGTCTGACAAATGCCAAGTGTATTCGTACAGCCATAAAGGATATCAGGTACATTATTTATCACAGTCGTATATCGTGGTGGTAATTTGATATCGTTGTCTGATTAAATTTCCCAGGTAAATGTTCTGTCCCACCAGCATTACAGACCTTCAGAGCGGGGATGCTTCGGTTAATTAATAGACAAACATGGCATTAAATGTGAAATAAACAAAGTAAACGTCAGGTGTTATTTGTTATTCCAAAGAGATAAAATGTAACTTCATTAACCATCTGTGTTTGGGTTCGTTGGCATAATCTCCCTAGCAGCGGTTAAAAGGGAATAAATATTGTTATTTGACCTCCTCTATTTGTTCAACTTAATGGAATAAATGGTTGTAGGTATTTTTGGTTTGATGTAATACTGTAACAAGATACTAAGATGAGAGGTACCGCAAATATTCGATTTTTTCTGAACAGTCTGGAGAGTTTTGAGGTTGGTGGAACACACGAAAATATACCAGAAACCTTAGAAAATCGAGATATAAATACGCGCACGAGATGTGTGGTGACACAATTGCTTTGACAATCGAAGCAAGACCATAGAACTGAATCTAGCGAATATTCAGAAAAACTGAATTACGTGTCTCGCAGATAAGTGAAAGTCTCTCAATAGTGACAATTAGTGCAAATTGCATAATAGTGATTACAATTAAGTCTGTGACTTTTCGTGATTAAATAAAAACTATAATTTGTATCAAATGTCCATTTGTCTTGGCAAAATTAATATTTTCTTTACCATCCATCATCTAATACACCCCAAACGATCAAACCATTCTTTACCCTAATATTTCATTAACTTCTAATTTGTTCATTCCTCATTGAATCGAACAAAGATTTTTCACCTCATTTTCACCAAATTCTACGAAAACTTAAATTTTTTGAAAATACCAGGAGTCTTCCACATATTACAGTTGGCACCAGAACTCCATTATGAACAGGAATCCCCCGCGGTCTTGCCGTCTCGTATAAACATACTTCCTAAATACGTAAACTTCCAAGCATTCATTGTCGTTGCTGAACGCGGTGGAAACGGGGTTATACTTATGGAGAAGTGACGCGAAGTAAATAAGTTCAGGAGCAAGTGGATATGACATTTTGCATGCAGAGGGTTGATTTGTCAAACAGCTGCCACCCCGTACCGCAGGCCGCGTCAGAAACAACAGCTGTTTTTGACGTGACCCGGTACCTGGATCGTGACCACAAGGGTAAAACGGGATAACAAATATAATAGCCTGTCTTACTACGGAGCAAGGAAGCCTTCCTTACATTATTTTTCGTAGTTTTGATTAAAATACGAAGAAAACATGATGGTCTCTGAAAGAGATTAAAAACTCATTTAACAATTTCTAGTTTGAAAGCTGTCAGTGACCCAAGAAAATAAAGCCGTCAAAATCAAATGAAATTATATATCTTTACATAATAACTTGAGTTTGTAGCAACCAACGCATTTCGTAAATAATCGTTTTCTTCGTCAGACATTAAAAAACTATTCCTTTAGATAAAATATGTATCCTTTTTCAATAGCTTTCAATTAGTTCGACCAATCGGACTCAAAATTTGGAAACTTATTCTTTAGAACCCGGCGGGTAACAAGGTGACATTTTCTCCCTCTCCTTTTACCCTTTCCCCTCCCCTGATATATTTTCGATGCAAATCTATACCGTTCGAATCGAACCTTTGTTTCCACCAACAAATTTATTTTCAACTTAACCCTTAACCCCTGCAACGCCGGGTACGAATAGCTAGTGTAGTATATATGCACATGGCTATAACCAAAATATTTTTTTTACGGCTGTCAAGCCACAAGCTGTTTGCTTTTATGAAAAAATTAAACTCGTAATATTTAATATAATCATGATTTCATAAATGGCGACGGAAGGCAACTTTTGGTTGAGAAATGCTTTAGGAACTAGAGACAAAGCAAGTTCGGAGACAGCGCCACTCACCACTATAACGCATTTATGGAAATTCGAGTCGAATTTATGTCAAATCAGGGATGGCAACACAATAATTCGCCTTCCATTACACGAATGTTACAAGAACATTCATAAACTAGATAAGTTATCTTTTGACATGTTCTGATTTGTTTTAATATTGTGTTCAGACATCACACTCTGAGATATTTATTATTATTAAATAACATTGAGTACTAGCCTTTGGCCTTCGGAAAGTAGCTCGCAGAGGAAGTGACCAGGGCACCCATAGAGAAGCTTGCAGCTACAGTAGTGACGAAATAAAAGTGATCCATCGCAAGCAAACCATCAGCCTCTAGAAGATTTTTGATTACTACCAGACTTTTTGCACACAAGCAACAAGGTATCCAGTGTCTATGACGTCCATGTATTTTTATAAATGTGCACTATATTGGACGAATGGACGCCGGATTGAGAAGTTCGACTATAATCGACTACATGTTTCTTTAATGTAGTAGTCAAGCTATCGTGGAATACATTAAGGCGATCGTCTAGCAGAGTGAGCAAATTTCACCATGTTTTTCATATCTTCTCTTGCGTTTTTTATCACATTTTTATCGGGAAACATCGCATTTTAGAATTTATTTATCAGTTTACATACATTTTAAAAACAAATATTTTATTAAAATAACACAAACTAAATTATATAATTGACGTAAAAAGAGTTAAAAAAAAAAACCCTCAAAAAATTATTTTAATATTAAAATTAAAATATTTTTAAAAAACAGTGTTTTTTAAAACATAAATTGCATGTAAACGAACTAACAGATTTTGCAATAATTGTAATAAATTTAAGATAAACGTTTACTTTGTAATATTATTGAATAAAAAAGACATCTCAACAGACCATTCAGTCACAAAAGGCCCACAAAGTGGAGCAATTTTCTTCATTTTTAAAACATCGAAGGTTTGGTAATTTATTAATCAATTATATAATTTAGTTTGTGATATTTTAACTACATATTTGTATTTAAAATATACGTAACCTGATGAATAAATTTTAAAATTAGATATTTACATACAAAAATGTGATAAAAACGCAAGAGAAGATATGAGAAAAAATGGTGAAATTTGCTAACTCTGCTAGACGATCGCCTTAAGAAACTCACTGTGCCTCATTGCCCACTCTACTCCTACTCTCCCGTGAGTTCGCCAGGACATGGGTTTCGTGGTGGGAGCTGCTTCGTGGGTGATTTCTCTGTAGACTGTAGACACGTGGTGCTCGGACCTGAACTATATCTTTAAGTGTGATCCTTGTTTTTGTCCTTCCTATTAGGGAGTGTGTCCTTTGCAATGACATCCCCTCACTGTTCTCCTTCCCACCCTGATTCTATATATAGTCTTTTATGATCAATTGTTATTTATTTATTTATCTTTTTAATTGAACTTTCTATTTCTGTTTGCTATATATTATCTTACCGTTTTGTTCTTTTACCTTTATTTTATGTTTTTTCTTTGCTATTTCCTAATAAAGTGTGATATGTGGAGGAGGTACAGTGAATGGACTATTGCGGGCCTCTCCGGGTCCCGTCGCCCTTTACTCGACGTGACACGGAGATGGCCTTTAGAGTTAAAAATTCTCATCCTGGCGACGTATGAGTATGTCCGATATGGGAGCTTTTGCTCATAAAACGGTCCTGGGAATGCGTCCATTCAGTGGGTGTCCATTCACTGTGTTTCATTGCCCAGTCTGCGTAGTCTAGGCAGTGAAGAAGTATATGTGGTAGTTTGTTTGCATATTATCGTAATAGTATATACCTATCATTTGACCTCGTTGACAATGTTTTATTATAGTATTACTAAGCAGATAGATAATGTATTATTACAAAGCACATAAAACGGTCCTGGGAAAGTGGTGGGTGTCTATTCACTGTGTTTCATTGCCCAGTCTGTGTGATGTCTAGTCTAGTCTAGGCAGTGATGAAATATATGTGGTAGTTTGTTCACACATTATCGTAAAGGTATATATCATTTGAACGCGTTGACAATGGTATATTGTTGTTTTACTAAGCGAGTAGATAATGTCTGAACCTTTTACTGAGATTACTTATATTTGATCACGAACTTCACCTAGCTGTGCTCATGGTAGTGTTTTAATTCTTCTAATCTGTATTCCTATCGTGCAATATCTGACGTAAGATATGTGTGATTGATATAACAATCGCTTTTGGTCTGTCGACCGCAAATAAATAATTGATATTGACTTTCCGCATAGAGGATAATACTTTATGCACTGGGCTGGGGGCGGGGCGCCTTATTGCAGGCGACAGCGTGGCGTGACGTGGAAGCGACGCCATGGCGTGACGTCAGAGGCGACGCCGTGGCGTGACGTCGAGGAAATATCTTTTCCCCCGGGACATCGCCTGCAGCAATTGCCAGCGCAATTAGCAAGGAGTATTGTTGCAAACTATCGTATAACGCAGGGTGCAGTAATTCATTGTGTGATGGGAAACTATTACTTATATTTAACACTCGCGTTCCGAACAGGACATAACCACATCCCAAAAATCTTATTTTTAAACTATTTAATCAATCAATATGTATAAAAAGAAACCCGTGTTTCCCTACCCGCCAAATTTTCTCCACAACCACCACCTATCGGTGGTTAGGGTGGTGGATAGCCCTTGGTATCACATCGAAAATATGCGAGTTTTGTGGGGGTGGCTGTGCGTGGGTGGGAGTGGGTGACAAAAATGTCTTTCTAGCACATTGTTTTGCTATGGAAAGGCCGCAAATGCTTCCGATTGTTTCAAAATAGGCGCTCTGACTGTATCGGTAAGTCTAGAAGGTTCTTGTACATTTGAATTTCTTGAAAGTTCTGAAAGGAGAATGTTCTAGAAGATTCGCGAAATTTCTATGACGATCCAAACAGTGTTCTAAAAATCTACGCGTGCGAAGCCGCGCTGGCACAGCTAGTAGGTAGAGATGATACTAAGCTGGTATGTTTGTAATCCTCATAAATATCCCAAAAACGCCAAAAGAAAATTAAATGATAATGCCTAGTAAGACAGTCAAAAGTAGAAAAAGTAGTTTTGAGTTTATGAGTTGTCAAAATATTTCGGTTTCTTATAAAATGGCGACAAATTTATGCGATTTTTTTCGCATCGTATAAGAAATGTAATTGAAAATATTATTAAATTAAACATTTTCAAACCATTACAGTTACTTCATTAAAACGCAAATTTAATTGGGGTGCCATTTGTACCCCACTCTAGCCCCTGGTCTTATTTTTCCTCGGTAACCGAAGGTTAAACCCATTTTTAAATTTTTGTAAATATATTATTTTTATTTGTAATGCTGTATACAGTTATCAGGGGCGTGCAGTGGGAATATCGCAGCATGACTTTTACGTAACCAATAATTTCGAAAAAAATATGAATACAACTTATATTTCGTAATATTTCAATCACAATAATTATCATAGTATTCATATTTTGATACACCATAAAAAACTGTCGCATAAAAATTTAATTTCTATTTTTTTTCCAAAATATACTTTTACAAAAAAGTCATGCTTCAATGTTCTCACTGTACGCGGCTGACAGTTATTATATTCTAATTAAATTTTTTCGACTATCGAAACAACTGGAATACTTCTCCAAGAATAGTCTTTTTACAGGCCAAGAGGCCTAATCACTGAAATCGTCACATCACTAAAACACTCAATTATCAACAATCAAATAAAACATTGATTTTCTATGACCAAGTAAAATTATCTCCTTTTTTAATTTATTATTTATTTCACAAAAGATGGAAGCAGGATAGATTTTTTTGATCTGAATATTTATACTCATATTCTTTGACTGTAACTATATGTGTGAAGGCTGGTTTCAAAGCCGCTTAAGCCCCTCAACAATATTTTTTGCCTGTAGAATAAAGAACCTCATATATACCCCTCAATAATATTTATTTTTACCTGTAGAACGAAGCCCTTTATATATTCACCTCAATAATACTTATTTTTACCGTTAGAACAAAGCCCCTCATATACCTATACTCCTCAATCTATTTAATACTTATTTTTGCCTATAGGACAAAGCTTCTCGTATATACCCTTCAATAATACTTATTTTTACCTGTAGAACAAAGTCCTTCATATATTAGCCCCTACTCTATATAATACTTATTTTTGCCAATAGAACAAAGCTTCTCATATATACCCCTCAATAAAACTTATTTTTGCCTGTAGAATAAAGCCTCTCATATATACCCCTAAATCTATATAATACTTATTTTTGCCTATAGAACAAAGCTTCTCATATATACCCCTCAATAATACTTATTTTTACCTGTAGAACAAAGCCCCTCATATTTTAGCCCCTACTCTATATAATCCTTATTTTTGCCTATAGAACAAAGTTTCTCATATATACCCCTCAATAATACTTATTTTTGCCTGTAGAACAAAGCCACTCATATATACCCCTCAATCTATGTAATACTTATTTTTGCCTAAAGAATAAAGCTTTATTTATACCCCTCAATAATACTTATTTTTACCTTTAGAATAAAGCTTCTCATATATATCCCTCAATCTACATAATACTTATTTTTTTTAGAATTTAGAATTTAGAATAAAGCCACTCATATTTACCCCTCAATCTATATAATACTTATTTTTATTTATGTTACTTATTGAACGAAGCCCTTTATATATTCACCTCAATAATACTTATTTTTACCGTTAGAACAAAGCCCCTCATATACCTATACTCCTCAATCTATTTAATACTTATTTTTGCCTATAGAACAAAGCCCCTCATATATATCCCTCAATCTATACAATACTTATTTTTGTCTATAAAACAAAGCTTCTCATATGTACCCCTCAATAATACTTATTTTTACCTTAAGAATAAAGCCTCTCATATATACCCCTCAATCTATATAATACTTATTTTTGCCTAAAGAATAAAGCTTTATTTATACCCCTCAATAATACTTATTTTTGTCTATAGAACAAATACATACCCCTCAATAATACTTATGTTTACCTGAAGAACAAAGCCCCTCATATATACCCCCAATCTATATAATACTTATTTAACCCAAAGAGGCGCGGAAAGATCTACATCAGGCATCACACGACAGATATAAATAAAACATGTACAAGAGAGAAAACTAAAATCAACTACTTGTTTTCGGAATACCTTTAGATAAACAGCGAGCAAAAGGTACAAAAAGGGAGTTTTTGGTACATCATTAAAATATAAATTTCATTATCATTAGCTTACCAAGTTACATTGCTGCAAGTGGTCCTTCAGTAATGGCATCTGTTAAATTGGAATAATTCAATTTACCACTAGCGCTGAAGCCTACATTCGAGTATTTAATTTATGGCCGACTCGTGGGAGGCCTAGCCGCATTGCATACACAGCAGGTACACCGACCCATCACGGTAGCTAACGACTATGGTGCACGCGTGCAATATGTGCCAGCACACTGGTCACTTAGTACTCATGTTAACAAGCCAAAATGATAAAATTTCATCTCAAGATCCTCGTTCGAATCTTAACAGAAATAAAAATAAACCATTTTATTACACCAACATATTCATTCGTGCTTGGATGCGGCCAAGTAGACGTGATAATATAGTAGATTGGTCGCTATCTCGTTGACGACATCGTGAAGCGCGAACGCGATTGTGAATTTTTCCCAAATTTTTTGTCAATTGTTATAGGTCGACCACAATCAAAAGACCATTCCCTGGCTTTGTCCGGTAAGAAGAAAGCGGGGGAAATATGCCTGGCAAGCCCGTATTCCAAATAGATATATATTTTTTAGTTTAAAAAAGGTTACTTACTTACTATAAAAACTTCTTTTGTGTTCATTTTTTGCATCATAATAACTCACATATTTTTTGCGCACATTCTTTTGAATGCGGTCTAGCTATAATCACGGAAATAATTGTTGAAGATGTGTTGCTTATATACACCTTAAAATCAGGGGCGTGCAGTGGGAACAAGAAGCATGACATTTTCCTAAGCATATATTTTGAAAAGAAACCGAAAAAAGAGTTATAACTCGTAATATTTAAATCACAATAATTAACATTTTATTCAAATTTTAATATTTCATAATATTCTGGTAGATAAATATTTAATTTCCATATTATTTTTCCAAATACACGGTTAAATAAAAGTCAAGCTTCTTGTTCGCTGCATGTGATATGACTGCACGCGCCTGCCTAAAATATATTTGTTAATTTTTTATTGTTTAAAGTTTTTGTCATTTTGAAATTCATTGTCGCAAAAGAAATAGTTTAGAATTCACATTTATATTCAGGAAAACTTTTAAAAATAAGTCATTTTTATGTATGTTTTTTATTATGTTGCATCTTTTCTTTTCTGTTTGGTATATTTTTTTTAAATTTTTGAAATGGTTTGCTCCTTAACTTGCTTTGTAATAAAGAATTAGGCCACTTACAAGACAGGATCTCTTTTCAAATTGTAAAAATCTGGATATGTGGTAATTTTTTTATGTCTCAATTACTAGACAATTATTATTTGTGTGTGTACTTGATGCTTCATTTTTATGTTCTTGGATACTTCCATTTTCGTACGTATAATATTTTATTTATCTCCTGGTTCGGGATCTCTGGGATATTCTGCCGTGTTTTGAAACCCATTGCAGAGTCCATGTGATCGCATGCTGTAACACATCAGCATTGATGATCGTTCAATGGGTTCCGAAACGCTAATACCGCAGAATATTCCATAAAACTCAAACTAGACGATTCTGAATGGTCGTGAAAATATAAGAATATTTTTAATGCCTTCTTATATTTTATAGTTTTATATTTAACACACTCAATTAGCATTCGGAATAGATATTTTTCTTGTAATTACATATTTTCTTCGTATGATTTTGTGATCAAATTGTTAACGCCATAAGATTTAAAATAAAGTATTAAAAATTTTTTTTTTTAATAATCCTGAATCCTGATAATTTTTTTTTTGATAATCCTGAAAAAAAATATAAAATCAACATTTATTTTGAGATACCAGCTGTATTGAAAGTATTTTATTAAAATTAAAATTGTCCACACGTGACACTGATATTAACCGTTGTGTGGCATTTCCATACAATTTTCACCGCACAAAGGCAGAATTACGACTGAAGAACCGACACGCGGTTGTGTGACTCGACTGTTTTGAGTAAACGCCGTTATGTTCTCACGATTTAACGTCCGTTTTGCAAAAGCGAGAAGCTTTCCGGAAATAACCCTGGAAGTGGTTACACACCTGTTTCAATAAACCTGGCCTTTCATGCAAAAATAATATCGAGCAGGCGCCACGAACTAACTGTGGAATAAAGTCATGGAGCCGTACTGAAATCGACGTAAAATATTTGCTTAAAATAAGCTGAATTAAACTAGTTACATGTGACATTCTGACAATTCAATTGCGAAAGGATATGATTTGTGTGAGGTGGACACCTGCAGGCCTCTAGCGCAGACACTAGAATGCGACCACTATAAATTGGCGTGCGAGGGAGGGCGTCCCTGCCGCGTAACAGAAGTTGCCAGGGTGTAAATTTATTACACAATACATAATGTACAGATGTTCGGTGACCGGTCGTAGCCTTTAACAGAAATTTGGTCGGGCAGCACTAAAGAAACCAAGACGTAATGGCGGCCGTTCTATCTGTCAAACTGTCAGACGGTAATATCGGTACATTATTTGCTTTTTCAGCTTCGAAAAACTTTAATACTTCATTGACAATTGTTCTTGTACCATCCCGGACTGGTACATGGAACATAATAATTCAATGTATATTGGTAATCAAGATGTCACAGCTCCCGAGCAAATACAAAATTGTACTGAATGACAGGGCGAGGGGTTACCGCCGGGTGTGGGCGGGGCGGGTTTTAGTTCCAAAGTCACCGCATGCTAAGTTATTGTGGTCAAGCAATAGCGCGAGCCAGCCGGTAGCAACTTACCAAATCGGCCGACAAGGGAACAGAGGACTGACGTCATGATGAACCAGTTAACATAGTGCAATGAAAACTCTTATATATGCTCACGTAAGTACGATCATTCGATTAGTTAATTAAATTAAATAATTAAAAATTAAAAGAGATCGTAATAAGACTGGAGTCGGAGCATGAAGAGTTACCTCGAAGAACCTCGGACTTCCTGTATTCATTTTTTCAACTAAAAGCCAGTACCCCAGATAACCTCCACGGATCCTAATCAACAAGTCATAATGGAAGAAATGAGACAATGCATTCCAACCTCTATTCAAAAATATGTTGAAGAAGAATAGGGGTGTACAAATGTATAAAAAAAAACTTTTTGATGGAACAACTAGATAGGATAGATCATCCTGGCGTTAGCCCCTCAGGAGTAGTATAAATAGAATCTGAGTTCTTCCATCCACGACAATCCCGCGTGGCAGAGGATCAATCTTCTTAAACTTCCACCTCCTCGACAATTCTTTTATACTTCCTTAGGCGTTATGCACATCTGAGAGCTATCACCAAAGATGTACCATGTTGTTGCTTTTAGACATGGCCGACCCAACGCGCATTGACCGGAGATCATCCTTCCAATCCCATCTTCGACGTGGCTCATGGCATCAAGCCTGGGTCTTCTCTTTTCGTCATATCTCTTTTCGCAGGATTTCCAATAATTTGGTCCAATCATGATAGATTTGTTTTAATATATTCTGTGGAATGAAGACGTTTGTGCGACAATGCGTTTGGAGCACAAATAGGATTGGAAAATAGCAATGATGATCTGGGACCAATCGAAAACCTTATCAAACTAACATACCGCGCGCTGCCTTTCCGTTCTTTCATTTCTTCCTTAGCGGTTCGACCGTTATCACGCATTTAGATTTCTAACCTAAATTTACATGTTACATTGTTATAAAATCGAATAAACTAAAGTAAATATACCACCGTGTACCAACCCTTACTAACTTGAGCCAATCTTACATACATAATGACATAAGGGTCAGTACATACTGTACATAGAGTCGCCATCAGAATAACGCACCTTGGCAACCTTTTTTGTTTATTTTTTTATTTTTTATTTATTTAATCAATAATATATATATTATTTTATTACAAAGATATCTTGAAAATATTTACAATTCATTTTTTTGTTTGTATATACCTCACCAAAAAGAATTATGATTCTTGTATGTAGTGAGGGATAATCACTTACAATCATATAGGTAGGTAATCTAATTTATTAGACAATGTGAAAGGTAATATATTATTTATCTAATATATTAAAAATCTTAATTAATAATACAATACAATACAGTCAAGTTAATAATAATATAGAATAAGTAGTCAAAAGAGACCAAACTCAATCACAAAAGACAATTCTACAATAAATAAGAACCCATTCGGCTTCAATATGCACACAAGCTGCAACCGCAAAACATTCACCGTCATGTAAAATAAATTGAACAAATCAAGTAATTGTACAGGTATCTTCATCGATTCGAGGGAAGCACTCGACTGTATCTCCCACGAACAACTCGTATCAGAACCAAAAGAGAAAGGGATTGATCAAACGGCCCCAAACGGGTAAAAAGCCACTCACCGAATATACCCCAGATAGTCAGATCAAATGAATCTGCAAGTAATCCACCAATAGGTGAATTTGGATTTCTTTGTGATGATGTTTGTGATGTGGTGATAGTTTGCCTTTTTATTGACAGATGCCACTGGCGTCCAGCTCGTGAGTGAATAAATCACATTTAATACGCATGATTAGGATACATCAGAATTGATTTATTCAACGACGTCACGTCAGCATGCTTTCGTGAGGGGTTGGGACAAATCACAGATAAAATCCATACTGAAAATGTGGTGTGCATTCCAGTTGTGTGATATTATGTACGCGCCATTACCTGCACGCGTACCCAGACATGATTTCTAAACACATATATGCAGTCGTATCGTATTTCTCATGGACGTTCATTCAATTTCAATTCACGAAGCAGTTATAAAGTATTAGTGGGGGAGGATCGATAAAATCGTTCACACACGTTCGACAGATTGCGTTTCCCGTTTAAAGAAGTATTTAATATCGAGAAAATTGTTATTATGAAGGAGTAAAACCGTTTTATATAATTAAATTTAATTAATGAAAATTTACTTTGTTTTCACCACTTATACAGGGTTATTTGTAAAACATTAATAACCTCGCGGGGCTATACTCCTGCCTTGAGTATGAGTCGAAAATGTTCAAGCTATTATGACCTAATATCAATAGTTATGGAGATATGGGACATCAAAGTTTGCATTTTTTTTTCAATATTTCTGACTTATTTTTTGTAAAACGTTGGACTATCATTACAGTAACTTATATCGAGTATGAAAAATTCATTCCCTTTAATACAAGTCAAATAAAAAAATAAAAATCTTCGAATTCCAATTGGAAAATATTCCAATTGGAATTTTTTCAGGGTTTTAATCATTTTATTTAACTTGTATTGTAACGAATGAATTTTTCGTAATTGATATTAGTTACTATAATGATACTCCAAAGTTTTTCAAAAAATAAGTAAAAAAATGCAAACTTTGATGTCGCATATCTCCATAACTATTGATATTAAGTCATGATAGCTTAAACATTTTCGACTTATAATCAAGGCAGGAGTATAGTCCTACGAGGTTATTAATGTTTTACAAATAACCCTGTATATTGAAAATATCAACACGTTTCAGGGCCAATAGTCTCTTCATCAGGATACAATGTACAATAGCAAATTAAAATATTTATAATAATAATAATATTTATTTTATTTACATATTCTTGTATGATCACACTGCATTAATTAGTTATTTGTATTAATTAAAATTAAAAATTAAATAGCATGTCCCCAAACAGCAATTATATGCTGGTATAAGGGGACAGAAAATAAAGTAAAATAAGTGGGTACACATATTAAATATCAGCACGTTGATTTGTTAAGCAATTATCTCCTCCCCATCACAAGTCCCTTCAGTTCTTTATTGAATAGTTCTATTTAGTTCTAACTATTTAGTTCCTTTATGCAATTGGGGATTCCATTGTAAAAATCGATCGCAGTATATAGGAAACCATATCTCACACTATTAGTCCGCGGTATATCACTTCTTATATAGTCTCTTGTTCTTGTGTGTTGTCTATGTACGTCAGTAAAATTAAATTAATTAAAAATCAAAAATCGAAGTAAAGACAATAAAAATATTTAAAAAATTAATGGGAAATGAATTATAATTAAGTGCTTACATGAAAACAAATCTAAAAGATAACTATTTGTAAGAAAGACAAAATAGTTTTATAGTTAGAAAAAATATCTATAGTGAGATACGATTGCTATGTATAAATGTATACTGTTTCATAAGAGGGACTACAGGTATCTCTAGCATAGTCCTTTCAAAAATATGGAAGGGTTCAAAAACAAGTTTCAAAAATTTGATAATATGTGGATGTTCTTACGGTGGAATTTGTGAACGTTGCATTGTGTAGAGTGATCACTTAAGTCAGCTCGTACAGGTTGTAAGCCTTATATAATTTAACTTAATGCATCTACATCTATATCTATATCGAGAGTAATCTCGATACTGATAGTGTAGAATTGAGTGCGAAGTGAGCCGATATTCATTGTGTATTAGTTGATATGAGCACTATTTACAAGAAGGTAGACATGTATGTAAGTAGTTATATACAAGCAACAATAAATTAATATACATTACATATGTAAAATAGAAGTAGGTAAAAATTCACCTACCACGCTAGCTTTAAATTTCTAAAACTAGGAACTTAACTTTTTAGATTTTTTTAAGAAGTGATGACTCAAATTATTATTAAAACTCCAAGTTGTAAGATAGAGCATAATAAAAAGCGAGCTCTTTAGTTGCTAAGGTGGTGTAGACCATTAATAGGTTGATTGTAGCTTTAATTTCTCCAAAAGCAATTTTACCGTTCCCTAAGTGAAATTCACTGATTTTTAGTGTATTTAAATGATTGAGAATATAATGTAGTTTTTATATAAACCATGTATTATTTTAACACTGTTTTTAATACTCATAAATTAATAAAATACTATGATTGCGGATCATTTATAAATTTCAAAATCGCTTACAGTTAACATATTATCACAAGAGTCTAAAATAATAATACACAATATTTGATCGACCTCTGTATCCCGGACAATATCACTGGAAGACGGCTCACACTGCGGTCAGATAAATCAGAGGTACTAGTTCAGGCTGGTAGTTCCAAGAAGACCTGGAGCCACCAAGTTTTCGGAACGTGCTATGCGGGCCTAGCTATGTGGAATCAGCAGCCTCCAGTGTTGCGATCTATGGAGATCCAGGAACACTTCACCTGTAAAGCGCCCTTGAAGCGTCTCTTACGCAAAAATGACGCTATATAAATTCACATAAACATAAACATCAAAGTCTCTGAAATATTTTACATGAATATAGAAACATCCGAGCGATTTTAAAAGAAACTATAATCACTAGAAATTTGGAGAAACCGGTCGAACGTTCTCGATGTATCTCTAACCAACATTCGTCAACAAGCGATTACAATCAGGCGCTGGAGAGTTACTTTGACAAGTGAACAGCGCGACCATGGAAAGGCGTTGTACCAGAGGTAAGCGGTAGAGTGGGTACTTGGGTGCGGAGTTTTCTAGTGCGAACCTCAGCGAAGCGACCTTGCGATGGACAAAAATGTATCGTTTCACAGGTAAGTTTAAGAACTCCATAATCACACATATGGAAATAAAAACACCTGTTTAAGTTCTATCTTTTTAATTATCTGAGACGCATGAATTTATAATATTTAGATTGATAATGCCCTCATAAGGCGAAACGCGTCTCAAAAAATTAAAAAACTTTAAAAAAACAAGTGTTTTTATTTCCAAATGTGTGACAAAAATGTATCAAATATTCTAGTGAAAATTATTTCGAGTTATGAATTTGTGCAAATTTAAGAAAGGTGCTCTGATTAAATTCGTGTTCAGTGATTTAATTTAATTAATGAAATATTAATTAATTTCCAGTGTTTTATTTTGCCTTATTATTAATGTTTAATTATTAATATTAATTCTGTTATGGTGGATAAAATTAAACGTGGATAATATGTTAAGAAAAAATGATAATACTTCTTTTCTGTCATGGATCCATTCACCAAATGTAACGATTTTTCTAAAATATATTTTAGAATGAACTTTGTAAGTATAATGTAATAACGAGACTTCCAGTTATAATGCAGTCGGGTAACGAACTGAAAAAAAAAAGTTTTGCATATGCAAATACGCAGTCCAACGTCTATTTCCTACAAGCTCAAACTTTTGTAAAAATTAGATTGCTGCATTCCGACATACTGCAATTACTATTACAATAATTGAGAATATTTAAGGGGTTGTTTTGTCATTTATGTAAAAGGTATTTTTTTAATATATAAATATAGTTTATTATTTTAATATATAACGTATAATCCACAAACGACATGCACGCACATTGTCATGTATTTTATTGGTTTAAAAAAAAAACAACGACTTTCGCACCAGCTTTCTTGTATTTGATTGGTCGAATATAATACAAGTCAAAGTATTATAAATCTCTTTTAGCAAAACCAGCGTAGTCGCGGTATTGTAAACGGTATTTGGCTGGTTAGCGTGTGTTAGTGTTTTGGGAGAAAATGCCCACCCATCCAAAGGTATCTTCTAGTGTTGGCACGTGATGTGTATTATGTGAGTGACGCATTCGAATTCTTTATAAATTGTGTCAACAAACCCTTATTTCAAGACTGAACTGTTAACATAATATTGAAACATATCTCATTGATAACAGGTAATTAATCAAGGACATCCTTGGTCTCTTCTCTTTTATATTAAACGTTAATCCCTTTTTTCCTTTTGCTTTTTTATAATACTTTATAATCAAAACATTCAGTTAAAATTGTGTCATTATTATACTTAATTTTGCATGGTCACGTCACTAGTTTATTGCATTTGTTTGGTGAACCTTCACCCTAGGACTTGATTTTCCTACCTGACCTGGGGGAACCTTTAATTTCCTTTAAAAAAAATCCACAAAGGAAACATTCTCGACTGTGGCTACTTACTATTGAGACGTAACCCACCTTAGTATTAAGGTTGGAGGACACTTAAAGTACGTTGCGATCAGTTTTAGATTTATTTGTACTATCGTTATATAAACATTATTATATAATTTTCCGTTATTCTATTTATTATACATTATAATATTACATCTATTAATTATTCGTGTTTCCAAGTGAATATTTTGGACTTTTGCAAGATTGAATATTAGAAATTAATTTAATAATAATCTACGCTTTGTATAAGGCACTGTGTAATCAAATATGGCCAATCATTTGGTAATTCGTGCGTACTTAACGTTGAGCAATGAGGCGATGCGGTAACATTATTGTATTACTCTATAGCTTAATAATGTTATTGTTAATTAAATAATATTAAATTATATTGTACATGACGATGATGTTGAAAACTCCGACGACAACAAGAGTACAGGTTTTGAAATAAGACATTGTTTTCTTAATTTAAGTAACTAACCAACTAATCATCACGCCGTTTCCCCGCAGGGGTAGGCAGAGAGGATTGAATGCCACACTCTTCTATCCTGGCACATCACTTGCTTCGGCCACATTCATACATCTTCTCATACAAGTTCTACGGCTGTTGCGGCTTTTAACGGGGCCATCCTCAAGTACTTATAGTATCTGATCGTGCCAGGTCTTTCGCGGACGCCCTCTATTCCTGTTGCCTTCAACACTCGCCTCATATATTTTCTTAACTATCCTTTCCTCGTTCATACGTTCCACATGACCAAACCATCTCAGCACTCCTTTCTTTATTCTATCCACCACACTATAACCAGCATTGCATTCACGTCTAATTTGTTCATTTCTCACTCTATCGACCAAAGATTTTCCACACAAGCGTCTTAGTGGCCGCATTTCTACCGAATTCAGTCTACTTTCGTTCCTCTTTTGCCAATTCCTTCACTTCCATACATCAGGGTTGGCACTAGAACGCCATTATGTACCGCTAGTCTTGCTTCCTTTGACAGATTCTTATTGGCCATAATTGCATTTAGAGCTCCATCAACTTTGTTTCCCGCAGTCGCTCTCCTTTCGATATCATTCTCAGTCTTGCCGTCTCTACTAAACATACTTCCCAAATACACAAATTCACTCACTTGTTCTAAGCATTCATTGTTTACAATTACATCACACTTAGTCACTCTTTTGTCCCTCTCGAATACCATCACTTTCGATTTGCTGACACTCATCAGATCACACTCAAAGAAGTTCACTCTGCATGCATACATCGGACATCCCAATATCAGTGATTTTATAATATATGTACGAAATCATCATCATCATCACAAGTTTGATAGCCCTGGGTGGGCCTCGGCTGAATCCAGAAGTCTCCTCCATTCTTGTCTGTCTGTTGCTTTTGTCTTCCAGTTTGTTATTCGTAGTATCGATATATCAGAATCAAAGTCTGAGTCATTCACTTGATACATACGACAGGAGACTCAAAAATTTTCAGCTAATCTCCTTAGAAAAAAGACGAAAAATCACAAACCTAATGACTCTCTACAAAATAGTCAATATCAGACTAGACACCTCCTTAATATTGTCACAAATACACACAAATGTCCCGGTTCGATCAATGAGATCTCCAAGCCTGAGTTTGTAATACCAATCTAGGCTATCTCTCTCCTCTACCTAGAATGATCAATCACTATAATGAAATATCATCCAAAGACGACAAACTTGATATAGTCTTTATGACACAGGCTCAATTCATAAGTGAAATATTGATAAACCTAGTTTCTGATCGATTAGGGCCAGTTATTTCAAATTGGATCAAAGTAAAAGTTCGTTTAAAGCATAAGAATTGTTGCGTTCTCCACCAATCAAACGATCCGTTTCCGTAAAAATCTATTCTTTAAACGAACATTTATTCTAATCCAACACGAAACAACAGGGCCTTAAGCGTGTAATACATGCTCATAGACACACGGTGTTGAAAAATGTTCTTGGAACATGTTGCGCGAGTATAATTTTGAATAACTTTGTAGTAAAGATTAATGAATTAATCCTGTAATAATAAGTCCTGTAGGCATGTTAGTGTATGCTTGTCTTCGAAAAGATTAACACGCATGTGATTAATATTGGTAATAGGTTAACAATACTATGGTTGTGGTGTATAGTGTTGAGAGCATAGTAGTGTAGTGTTGGTCCTGACGACGAGACGGGTACGTCTCGAAACCGGTAGACCCAAAATCTGGTAGTGGTTTATACTAATTTAACTAATTCTCTGTTATAATGTCGAAGCACAAAGTTAATATTTTAAATATTAATAATATTAACAAAATAGTTATTTCACAAATACTTAAAATAACTGTTATATTTCCTTGCCGCTTGACAAAATCGGCAAAATAACCAACTAGAAAAACTTCCACAATTATTTGGAAAAGTATAAACAATTGTAAATAGCGGCTAAGCATTTCCATGATAGTAAGGTAACGTCGGCCCTTAAGTCCCCGAGGAATTGGAAAATTACAGAAAACTTCTATACGCACATAAAATTATTTTGGTTCGCATATGTATACAACGTATCTTGGCGTGTCAAGCTTAAAATAAACTTAACCCACTGGGAACGAAAGAAAGAAATATTATATGATTTCGGATAGTACTTAACAAACACTGAAAGGCACTTAAGATCAGCCACTTTGGACCGATATTCAATCTGCAATCACAATATTTCGTATCGGATACTAAATATATTTACCTACTCTGGTGTCGTAAAATATATTTATGTACAGACGAAATCACCCCCTTCAATATTATTCCAGCCGGTATTCTGTCCAAGGACTTTGCTATCTGATTACATATTTTTAATGCGTACACAAAACAATAAGTAAACAATATATATTTTTATAACTATCAAAAAAAAGTTAATGTATTCATTTTAAGAAAGATAAGGGTTCTAGTTTTAGGGTTCTAGTTTTAGTAGTTTTACTTTTTTTTTGTTGGAGAACGGGAGCGAAGAGCTATCGCTTGAGTATAGAGACCGGTGACGTGAAGTGGGAGATGCTATTAGGCGACGGATGTAAGCGGTGTATTGTGGTGAGGTTGATGAGGATGATGGTACTGCAAGCTGGAGATATTGGGCGCCGATGTATGTTGCGAGGGTAGTGAAGCGATGAGGCTGAAAATGATCGATGCGTTGGAGACTAGAGGCGTAGCGAGGAAAGAGATGAGTGGCGTAGCGATTGTGTTTGATGTCGTAGGTACTGCAGGTTGGAGATTGGTCGAGTCGTAGAGTGACGTGCTACGTAGCGTGGTGGTGCTACGGGTAGCGGTTGCCGAGCAGCGTGACGTTGTGGTTAGGGCGTAGGGAAACGAACTAATTTGGACTTCGCTACTACGTCTTTTATATCCCGATTTTGGTGTTGAGACGTGTACAAAAAACCTGTGTGAGAAGGAAACCATCGACATATTTACAATCCTCTGTCTTCGTGAGATTACGCCATCAGCAGAATTCGTGCTTGCATTTTCATTGTTATCCTCCTGTATGCAGCGTGGGACGCGCCAGGTCAGCAGTTTCTAATCTCCGATGTCGATCTTATTTGTATGTAAAGACAGATGTCCGCGCTTTTGAGTACGCGTGTTTTTTTCGCCCGATTGATTTTCCGTGAGAATTTCGGCGCTGGTCAAAACGCGTGGGGAAACGAGTCGTTGACCCACAAACCTAAGCATATAATCAAGAATATTCCCATCAAATTATCAACGAGATATCATAACCCACATATTTCAATCCGGTTATTCAGAGGCAAAAATAATCAAAAAAGATTATTTCAAAATAATAAAATAAATAAATTAATACGTAAATTAATAAGTACAGAAGATGCGCTTAGCAGACATAGCAATGAACATAATCCATGAACCTCTAGACAAATCTCATTGTCTAGAGATTCATGCATAGATATATAACATTTAAAAAATAAAAGTGTAAGTCCCTCTCCAAGTACATGAGCTTGCCTATTTTTTGGAAAGGTACAGTGAAAAACCAAATGTAAAAAATGTAAATGATGCATAATTTATAAATCATGCTTCATTTATTGTATGAAATATTACACTTATAAAAAAAATGCAAATAAAACTCTGTAAGACATTGTCGATTTCCATAAATTTTTTTAAAGAGGAATTTGCCATTCAATACCAGTTGCGTTTATAGAAGCATTTGAAACACAACAGGCATATCTTAGAGGCGTTTGTCACTCACATTTAATTTTATTTGGCTTAATTCAGTTGCACATCGTAAAAGGCAATACGATTTAAAATTCTTAAATATATTTAGAATGCTTTATTAAGAGTATTTTAAAAATGCATCTGTGGTTTTCTATTGTTTCAGAGTTCTTTGTTTTTTGTAACAAAATATTTGAACCAATACAAAGAATTATTTATCCTCATAAAACTGCATTAAATTTTAATTTTCGATTATATAGGTTTGTATGTAATCGACTCAAATATTACATTACTCTAAAATAATGTATACAAACATATAAATATACCCAAAAATCAATATTGTTACAAGATGAGAGTGAAATCATTTACTCTACGAAAAATATAGTTAAATAATCATTTGCCTCTTTAGTGCACCCTGTTGTGAAAATTGTATTGTTATTATTGTCGAAAGTCCTTCGGTAATCATTAATAATCGTGCGCCTCGCTATCCACGGGACAACTTTGGTCAAACTTTACATCAAGGACTGAAATATCGATTTGTTTTACTTATTAATATCGCTAAAAAAAGCGATCAATACGAGAATTAAACCATTCTGCCATACAATACGTGTAACGATGCCTAGAAAGACACATCACGCCGTGTTATTGAAATGTTCAATATTTTTGAGTGGTTTGTGAAGTCTGAAAAGTGTACTCATTTTTATTCGGTAATCATTCAATAATTGATGGCATAATTTACTTAATAATACTAAACAGACGGGTCTATCCAATATCGTGAAAATAGTTTAGACTTTATCGGTAGGGAGATCTGGAGAGCCTTCATTGTGTACCAGTTCTGTCAGCTACAATCATGAGTGGGTATATAATAGATTAAAATACCCCACGATACTAGAAATATTCTAACAAAATTTTATTCTAAATTGAGTCAATGCGTAGCAGAGCAATCCCTCGACAACCACGGTTTTGCCCACCGCGGCCGTATTTATTTTTATTTTATATGTATTGATATAATTCTTCTTCTTCTTCTTCTACCTCTTATCCTATTAGGTCGGGGTCACTGCACCGCATATTTTTTTTCTTTTCCCTTTCCTGTCTTGGCTTCGCTCTCCACGTCAGCCCAATTTAGTTGCAAACTCGCTTCGCAGCAGTCCTCCAACTGCTTCCGCTAACACCTCCTAGGACGGCCCCTTGGTCTTGTGCCTTCTGGTCTTGCCTGGAATATCCGCTTTGGCAGTCTATCTGCTGGTATCCACAAAATATGTCCCAGCCACCGTAACTGTAATTTCCCGATAAACGTCAATAAGGGTTCTACTTCGAGACATTCTCTTATTTGAGTATTTCTGATTCTGTCTCTTCTGGTAGCTCCTATTATTCCTCGTAGAAATCCCATGTCGTCGACCTCCAGCTATAAGTGGGTTCTTGGGTTCTTGTATTGATACAATACAGTACATAATAATTCTTGCGTTCATTCTATAACTTTTTGGATTACAAACTAATAAATTATAGAATCATGTATAGGTCATTCCATTTAAGAAATACAATCGAATTAGTAATGTAAACAGTGCGTAGGTACGACGTACATTATTTAATTGTGTTGGTGTTTAGGGATATAAACTCCAACACAACAAAACAATGTGCCTCATCCGCACAACTTACACATACTAATTTCATTGTGTTTCTTAAAAGGAAAGAGTTATACCAATAACATGCACCACACAATGTCAAAGAAATATTTCAAATTTAAGATAATTAATCATCTATATGATATACAGATTATAAATTATAAACATGGGATATTGTAAATTATATTTTTTACTTTAATGTATTATCGTTAAACATATCCAGGTTATTTTTTTAATTTTTATAATTGTTTATAGCACGATTTATAGGTGAATGCATAGCCCCATTAGTTTTACAATAATTTATTTGGAAAAGAGGTATGTGCCTTGAACGATAATCAGAAGTCGACATGGTTTTCGTTGTTTCCATTTTAAGTACAGTCCTTTGCTGATGATGAATATGATATTGGTTTTCCACCATCACATTAATTTTGATGACAAATTCACTTTTTTTTCATTTTCTTATTTGTATGGGACTAAGTTTATTCACTACTTCTTATTATTTATTTTTCATATTATAAATCTAATTTAGATTGAATTACAATAATTAAATAAAACGTACAGCTGATCATAATATAGTTAATTGAATCAAAAAAGGGTTGCTCATATGGCTGGAGCATGTTGAGCGAATGAATGAGGAAAAAATGGTTAGAATAATATATGATGCAAGTGTTGACGGCGCCAAAAAGAGAAGACGGCCGCGAAGACGTGGCACGACCAGATTAACCAGATTCTGGAGGATGGTCCTGTTAAAAGCCTCAACAATCGTCGAGCTTGTATGCGAATAATAGGTATGCTGGAAAAAAGCGGGATATATGAAATAAATTGCGGAGACTGTGATAAAAAATATATCGGCCAAACCACTAGAAACTTAAATACACGCATAAAAGAACATCGCCGCTGCTTAAAAAATAAAAATTTCTCCGAATTTGCCAATCATATAATTAACACTAATCAACACAATGAAACACAAATTAAAATTACTCCACTCAGTTCCTCATAGGGGATGGATAATGAATAGTTTGGAAACCATTGAAATCCTAAAAAAAATTGAATTCTAGAAACACATTAATATATAATATCACATTTCAATCCACTTCACCACTCCTAGAGCTGTTCGAGGAAAAAATACTCTTCCCCACCGCGCGCCCCCTGAGCTATCCGATTACATTGATAAATGTTTTATTTAAGTTAGTTATTATCTACACCTGATGATGAGAGTGACTGCTCATCTCGAAACTACAGTAGTAATTTAATAACTCATTGTGTATGTTTATTACAAAGTAAAGTAAAACATATTTTAAATTATAATGTTGCACCACGAAGTATCTGCCAAATCTTTCAATGAATATAACTTACTTTTAAATTTTATGTTACTCCAATAATAAACAAAAATTTAATGTTTTTCAAGCTAAATCTACACGTCTGATAGTTTTAAGAATTTTATAGACTTGTACAGGGTATAACAGAGCTATTCTACAATATTTTACATGTGTATTCCAGCCTTAATTATGATTCGAAAGTGTTCAAGCAACCATGACCACGAATCAATAGTTATTGAGTAATGCAATATCAAAGCTGGCAATTTTTTCAATATTTCTGACTTATTTTTCTGTTATATAAGTAACTGTAATGATAGTTCAACAAAACTCTGAACTATCCTTACAGTTAAATATATTGATTACGAAAATTCATTCGTTTCAATACAAGTTAAATAAAATAATAAAAACCCTGTTGAAATTCCAATCGGATTTTTTTCAATTGCAATTGTAAGGTTTTATTCGATATGTATTAAAGAGAATGAAATTTTCATATTCGTCATAAGTTACTGCAAAAATATTCCAACATTTTACAGAAAATAAGTCAGATATGTTGAAGAAAAACTGTCAATTTGATGACGCACACCTCCATAACTTTTGATAATTGGTAGTGTTTGCTTGAATATTTTCGACTCATAATCTATCTATAAAGTATTGTAGACTAGCGCTGTTATAGCCTGTATATGATATATAAAAGGTCTAGATATTAAATTAATAAAAAGATTAAAACCATTCTATAAATCACAGAAATCAGTAAACCTATCGAAAAATATACTTATCACCAGGACTTTATTTTTCAGGAGGCATATTTTTTTCCGTTTCACATCTTTCACCAAAGTAATCTCAATTTGTTTAAATTCTCACCGTAAAGACTTAAAACAAAATGTGCAGTCATTAAGGCTCAGACATTAAAATGTAATAATAATATATTTTAACTGTCGACTACTCGTAAAACCAATATTAGATTTTACATTCGATTTTCAGTTCGCGTTAAATAATTTTATTTGGCTTGTGAATAAATAATAATGATTTATACGTATATTTGATTTAGTAATGCGATTTCTTAGGTTCGATAAGTTAGAGAAATAGACAAATGTGTGATGGGAAAATATATTTTAAAAAATTAACAAAGATCGACTTAATAAAATATCATTTTATTTTCATCACAATTAAAAAACCAAAGTTTTCAAAGATTTAATTGACGGAAACGATTTTAAAATAATTTATAAATAAATTAACATTAACATTACTAAAAATGTAATAAAACATATTATATATATGTAAATTCGACATGCAAGGAATCTTATTCTAGAATCTAGAATTTTTAAATACTGCAAGGACCAATTATTTTTATTTATTTTTATTTTCATTTATTGGTTTTCTTACAGCCATATAATTAATCAATCTTGAAAAAAAAAACAATAATTGATGTACAGAGTTTTGGGCCAATTACAAGAAAACACATATATACAATCGATAAAAAATAAGAAAAAACATGTCCAATAGTGAGTTTGTGTGAGTGTGTGTTTATTTATTTATTTATTTTGTTTTGGGAAAAGTTAACAGCAAAACAAACTTAAAAATTTTCCACTGAATTTAAAAATTTACTTTAACATACATTAATAGCGAATGGAGAGGGTGGAGGGGAATGTGGGACGGGAGTAGAAGGGAAGATATAATGTACAAATTAGTTTGGGTGCGGTAGTGTAGATATTGTTTGTTTTATGTTTCTTATTGTTGCGTTGAAAATGTCAATGTGGTGATAGTTTGTGTTAAATGAATTTGTGGATCTGTGGATCTGTACATAAAGGATTATAAACATAATTGAAAATGTAATTTATTTCCACCACTTTTCTATTGAAAATAACATGTTTCAGGGCCAACAGTCACTTCGTTAGGATACAATGCATTCTAATAAATCAAAAATCACAGTATAGACAATAAATAATAAATATAAAATATGGAAAATTAATAAATAATTAAGCATCAACATGAAAATAAATTTTAAAGATAAGTATTTGTATGAAGGACCTGATAATTTATAATACTCAATTTAATATTATCACTTTTTCGTAACTATTTTAATAAGAAAAAGTGTTAGTTATAAATTGAATATGGTAAAAAACCAGATCCTTTTTACAAAAAGTAAATTTTTAAATTTGTTTTCGTGTAAGAACTTAATTGTTTATTTATTTCCCAAATATTTTTTTTAGCGCCTATACTTTCATTATTCATTTTTTAGTATACATTGTAACCTGACGAGATCATTGGTCCTGAATCGTGTTATATTTTCAATAAATAAGTTGTGAAAATAAAGATTTTTTAAATAATTAAATTACCAATGTCACCACAAAATCAATTCGCTTTTAATGAATAACAAATATATATGATCAAGATGGCTAAAATAAATTTAAAAAAATAAAACTACCTAAAATAGTTTTATAAAAATTTGTTACATATTATTTGTCACATTAAGGATATACCTACATTAATTACTACCGTATGTTACTCCGCGCACATTTTTTTGTGATATAAACATTGAAAATTAACATTCTTACAAGGAAAATGCGGAAAAACATGTGAGGAATAATTATATCTCCGAATGTGATGTGTAATAAAAATGTTCTTAGGTTTTCACGGCCGTTCAGAATCTTCTGTGTATAGTTTTCTGGGATATTCCGCCGTGTACATGTGACCTCTTTGGCCAACGTTTCGGATCTCATTGCAGGGTCCATCAGCCCTGATGATGGACCCTGCAATGGGATCCGAAACGTTGGCCAGAGAAGTCACATATACAAGGCAGAATACCCCAGAAAACTATACACAGGTGATGTGTTATCACTTTTTGTTGGTATTGAAATTTTTTATAAAAGTATGTATAATTGATAAAATGACTAATTTAATAAAAAAATGAATCAATAACATTTAAAGTGACATTTTTCTCTATAGAATAAATTCAACATTACGTAGGTATATTAAAAATAACATCAGATGACGAAATTATGTAGGTATCCACTTTTTCCCAGTCAGTGTCCGAAGGATATATAATTCGATATATTCTATTTTTTTTAAACATGAATAAAAAAAAATTTCATAATTTTTAAATATATCGATACATTATTTTCTTATAATAAAATCGACGATTCAAATCCAAATTCATGATGACGTAGAAATTAAGTAACAAACTAAAATCGTGGTAACGTAAAAAAACACTATACCTTGCGTATGTTCGGAAAATTTCGTTATTAAAGTATAAATTGTGGTAGATTTTACCTGAAATTTATATAATTTAAGGTATTCTTTACGACTCGGAAAAACAATTTTCGAATAGAGAATTTTACGTCATTCTCCAAGTATAATAATGTTCAAGATCTGTTTTCTTTGATGTACAGAAACAATCGAACGGCAAAGATAATAAAAAGCTCAAAAAACTTACGGTCCACCTGTAAGTTTCCAAGTCTGCCAGGCGCAGAACGATCGCCTCGTTCAAACCAAACCACGATAAAACACCAGACGCGTAAACAATTCACCACGGAGAAACCAAAATAAATACTAAATTCCGATCAACACATCAATCATCCGAGCCAAACTGCATCAAAACTCGCTGCACAGTCCACTGAAATATTCAAAATTCGCACTCGGAGAACGGATAAACATCAATATGCAGTCGGCCCGCGCAGGGCCGGGTAAACAAACAAGAGTTTCGTAAACAAGATCGCGTCGCGATTTAAAGTTTTGAAAAATTCACA
Source organism: Agrypnia vestita (assembly GCA_016648135.1). NCBI lineage: Eukaryota > Metazoa > Arthropoda > Insecta > Trichoptera > Phryganeidae > Agrypnia > Agrypnia vestita. Next base: position 66,519 of record JADDOH010009251.1, on the reverse strand, counting down.
TCAGTTATGTTGATCTCGCGGTCGGCTGGTCGCGCGCGGCCACTGGCATGCATGCGTAATGAGTTCGCAGCCGCACCGAGGAGTTCTGCAGCGAGAGAAGCGGAGCAGCCCGCGACACAACCGCGCTCTGCCAACGGTCGTCAAAGACTGAGGGAAGTGAGGGAAAAGCCCAGCGCGGACGCCGGCGACATCTGGCGGCGGCGGCGGCAGGGGAGGGCGGCGCGCGCACCGCCGGGAAAGTTTGCGGCGCCGGCTTCTCGGTCGGGGCGACTCGCCATCGCGCCAATTGCCGCTCGAATCGCTTCGAAGGGTGAGCCTCTGTTGTGGAGTTTTAGGACAGTGACGCTTGGAATCTAGGTTGCTTGTAATGGTAATCATTTCGTGACCCTATTTTCAAATATTATGTTACGAGGTAAAAATTACACCAACAAACTGGCACCAGCGTGCTTTCCTACTTTCTTTTTTTTGGGTCGCAATCCTAGGATTAGTCTGCAACAAGCACTCGCCCTCTCCACTCCTCTCTGTCACCTGCCAGCCTCTTCATCTCTTGGTAGGTGCTACAGCGCACATCTCCGATAATCTGGTCTACGCAGCTTAATCTCGGGAGGCCTCTACGATTGTTGCCTTCAACATTTCCCTCGACGATGGTTAAAAGCAGGCCCGGATGCCTTATATTATGGCCTATCCAAATTGCTCGCTGTTGGGCGATTCTGTTAAGGAGCCGCCTCTTTTCGCCCACCCTGTTCAACACCTCGTTTCGGATATCTTCAGACCAATGGATCCTCGCCATGCGCCTGTAGCACCACATCTCAAAGGCCGCTAGCCTCCCGGACATGCTCTGGCCGATGGTCCTTTTTTCGCTGCCATACATCAGCACACTCCAGACAAGAGTTTTAATCAAGTTTTTCTGAACCTTTAAATCTATGTTGGGGGATTCCAGGATTTTGGATTTTTTGTTGAAGGCGACTCTTGCCTGTTGTATTCTGCTTGTGATGCCAGCCTCTGAGCGGCCATCTTGGGAAATTTTGCTACCCAAATATGTCCTACTATGAAATAATAAGTAGAATTTCTGCGAAATAAATGCAATTAAATTATTTATCTCGTAATATTTTTATCAAAATTTTCATCATTTCATATCATATTATATATAAGATTTTAATATATCATATTACATTCGTTAAATGATGTAAATTGAAAAAACAATATAGTATTGATGGATTTGGCGTTTAGGTTGTAGCGATTTTATCTACGTGATAATCACTAAATAATATGAACCCTACGTGAGTTTAATAATCTTTTATAATTTTTCACTACCTAAGTTTCGAGAGAAACAGAACCTCTCATCAATAGGTAAAATATTAAACTTAAGCAGTGAAAAAAATATAAAAGATTATTAAATTCACGTAGAGGCAATAAGGTTGATTTTATTTAATGATCATCATGAAAAAACACTTTTTCATTTCACTGTATTTATTTTAATTTTATAACGGTTTCAAGAGATAACCTCTAATTATAAATAACAGATTTTAACTAAAACACTTAAAACAGTGTTTTTTTCAAATCATCATTTCACAAATTAGATGTAATAATGAATTTCCACAAAGTTACATAGAAAAAATGTTGTATCATAATAGTCTATCGATGAATGATTTTTTTTTTATCCTAAATATGCAGCTTAAACTGACTGCATCTACGTGCATATATAGATTGTTCTGTCCTTAGATTTTTTGTCTATTTTTGAAAATTCAATCGATTTTTTTATACTATTAAATACAGGCCATGGATAGCCGGACAACGTCTTAGAATCGGATGATCTTTTTAAACTTTCTAATTATTTTTTTACTAAAAGTTTTATGACGTTTTTTCGCTGTCGATCTACTGAAATATTTTTAAAGTACATCTTTAAAATAATACAATTGTGGGTATAAAAGCAAAGGCAGCAATATCAAAAAGATAAAAAAAAATGTTTGGAGTGCTGTCACCGATGAATTCTTCCAAACCTTCCAAAATCATGTTTCCTATAGATTTATAGGCTATTTTTCCTTTAAAATCTCGAATTCAGTACCTTATAAATTAGTAATCTTCGATGATTGTATTCAATTTTTTTAGATATTGCTGACTTTGCTTTTATACCCCACAATTGATAACCGTAAAGTAAAATTATTTAAGAAAAAATTAATTAAAAATAAACGTAGTAGCATTGATATAAAAAACAACAAAAAAAAACTACCAGTTGGTAGTGAAACAATAACCAAGTACTTTTCCCTGTCAAATCATTCCAGAATACAAGTACTGGAACAACACTTCCTCATTGTTTCTTCAACTTTCTTTTTGAATGACCTTTTTTTGAATGTGCACTGTGTTGGAATCTAAATTGTTATACGAGAGGTACTAGATATAAGATGTGTCATGTGTCTTTGTTCAAATGAAGACTTAGTACTATGTTTCACGTAGGGTGGAGCTTGGGAGGTGACGTCATGTGTTTGTATTTTTACAATTAGAACTACAGGGGTTTGTTAAGTTGTGTATTTTATATTGATTTGATTTGATGAATTTAAGTTCTTCTTTACCTTCAAACTTATACTTCAAATATTTTACACTACATTTCGTTAGTCTTTGTTATAGGTTACCTGTAATCCAGAATTTTATTTGCTATATATTTCTTAATCGGAATATATCCATTTAATATGACATACTTTTACCTCATCCATAAAAATAAATATTAAATAAGTCAAAATTGAATTTTTCTGTTATAAAAAATGATTTGTTAAAACTTTTCTCTAATTAGTTCCGAACCAAATGGTATAGTATCGATTTGATTCATATTACAAATGTCATTGACACTCCATTAAGATGTTATGTAGCAGTCTCCTTTCAAATTTGTCTACAAAGCTAGATTTTTATAATGACACTCTTTTTCGTCACTTCTCTGTTTTGTTTCCTTTAAATGAAATGTTCGAAATATCAACAATTAATCTACTAGCTAGAGATCTGAATCTTTCAGCATTTGTGTATTTTCTATGACAATGTAATTATTAATTTTAATCATGATTCGTTTGATATTTTGAGAGATATAATTAATATCAATATTTTATACAGAGAAAAAACATTAAAATATAAACAATAATATATTGACGTTTCTAGTCAAGTTAAAAATTATTCATTGGTAAAATATTGTCAAATAAGTAACTACTTTTGCGATATTATTGTCACCGATCGCTAAAATACTACTAATTAATTAATAATATACACGACAGATACTAAGTGTTTTTTTTTATTTTTAGAATCCTGTGGGAAAAAGGTTCAACAAAATGAGTCAATAAAATAGCAGAGTTGTTTTTTTAGATACATATCCAGCAAGAAAAAAATTTTTTTATCAGAAAATAAAAGAAATGATTAATTATTTTTAAAATTTTTGCAAGTAACAACGATATTAATCAATTCGGTTCAACGTTCTTACGCAAAAAAAACTACTGGTTCAAAAATTAGTTAAATATAACAAACATATTTCGTAAACAAACAAAATTTCCAAAATTTGTTTTGGCTCTCCTCAAAACCTGCATTTTTTTACTCATTCGGTTGTTCCTTTCGCCCACACAATTAACCTTGCAATCCGAAGCAAACACAGAATTTTTTTTGAATTGCTTGACTGGTATTTCATATAATAATCAATTTTAACTGACAATTTATTATATCACCGTAAGTAAACAGCAAAGAATTCATCATTTTCTTTAGAATTACTTTATACTAAAAATAATTGGACTGGTGAAATGCAAATGATGAAGCGTCTTGCAAACGAAATAAGACAGGCTGAACATAAAAATAGACCGCTGCCATGTGGTGATTGAAACAACTCGATAAATTCATTTTAAATTGGGCGAGTTATATAGGCGTAGTTATTTGTTGCGGTATATTTTTCTTCTTCTTTTTTCTATCTGCGAGAGCAGCTGTAATCATGGTCCTTGCAACCAAACTTTGCAAAGGACAGCATATATGATTTGTCACCTTATTCTCTAGTGCGTGGTATGGAAGCTGAATTCGCTCTAAGGTACTTAGTATGATGTGTAAATGTTAGCGCCTTCTGCATAAAGCAGATCAAAAATGTTCCATTAACATTTTTGCAATGCATACGGCAAACAATCAAATAAAAATGTTCTCAGGTTTTCGTGGTCATTTAGAATTTTGTGGTTTGAGTTTTCTGGGATATTTTGCAATACTTAGTCCATTGAACTGAAGACTCTGCACAGATAATTATCACGACATGACGCCACAAAAGTGACAAAATGCCACAAAACTCTTGAAAACACCTGTCTCCGACACGGTATCACCGCACAATACATTAACACGTACACACCCTTTTTTATACGGTACTGCAAGCCAGTACTTAACTTAACACAAACTAGGACACACTCTGATTTAGGTACGGTATTGCAAGCCAATACTTAACCTTATCATCAACACATACTCATTCTGGATGGTAGATCATGCAATGGTATCCGAAACGTTGGCCGGAGAAACCATAAATACACGGTAGACGGTAGAATGTCCCAGAAAACTTCACACAGAAAATTACTGAAATGTTTTAAAACACGTCAGTAATTACATATTTAAAAAAAATTAAAGCAATTAAGAGGCCGCTCTCGTAGTCAAGTGGGCAATAGTATTGACTTCTTATACGGAGGGTTCTAGATTCTATTCCAGGTGAGGTCAATATACACTCTTAAAACTAAATAAAGTATATATTAATTTTTAACAAATTTACATTGAAATTAAATTTTCTCTCCCCATCGTTGCACTTCACAACAACGCTGAGACCTTTTTAGAAACCTCAGCTTTGCGCACTCAAAGCCTTTTTAAAGCTCTGCACAAATTATACTTTCAAATAAACCGACTTCACACCATCATCACAATAAATAAAAATGAAATCTTTTTAAATAAAATGTGTATTTCTTCATTTGTATTTATTTTCATTATAATAAGTAATATATTTTGAATGCATTAACTTTCATTATTGTAAATAAATCACATGTTCTCTGATTCTCTCAATCATTCCACTATTAGTTTACTTTAATCAAATCAAATAGATTTCTCTAGCATGTTGAAATTGAGTTAGAACATACATACAACTGTAAAAAATTTGATAATGTGTGGATGTCGCGGTGGAATTGGTGAACGTTACATTACGTAGAGTGATCACTTGAGCCAGCTCATACATGTCACAAGTCCTAGGCCACCATATAAATACTTCAATACACGTTTTCCATAATATGATTAAAACTTAATAAAATGATTAAAACCTTTCCGAAATTTTTTTAAAATATTTCAATAATTTTATTTTACTTTTTTTTTATTTTACTTAATAAAAACGGGCACAAAGTACCCACAAATTTTATGCATTATGTTATTATTATTATTATGTTTATGTGTCAGCCAATGTGCAGTTTAATTAATATCATTTCAGACCACCATACTGTAACAAGACCAGAATACGCAAGGTACAAATCACACAAGAAAGGTGTGGCCGACGCGAATCGCCGGGTTTCTAGGGATGAGAAATTACGGGAATAGAAGAAGGATTCCGGGATGGAGATATGTAGGGGAAATGGAACAAATGTGGACTGTATTTGATGAGACTTGAAAAGAAGATAAAGGAACATGGATGGAATAGCCAAAATTACCACTAAGAAAGTGTTCCTTCTCCTTTCTGTTGCACTGCTATGTGGTCGACGAAATCGACGATCACTTAACAGATCTTGCAATCTGAACACTTAATATTCAAACTGTTGCGAAAGCACGACACTTCTTTTGAAAGGTTACTTCGATATTCGACGATAAATTTTCGACTTTGTATAGAAGGTAGGACGAAGAAGAGATGAATAGAGAGTGGAGTCGTGACGTAAAATGGTAGCATACTGAATAGAAAGTATGATATCATTGAAAGATTTGGCAGATACTTCGTGGTTATTAAAACATATTTGAAATTAGAAAGTATGATGGTTGAGTTTCACTTCATTTTTGTAGGCATATTTATTATTTAGTTGCTTTTCATTTGTAAAAATCTAAGCTTGATCCAATACTCATATCACAGTAAATGAAATTTTTAATATTTGATATAAATTTCCAAAGTTTACGAAAGATAGGTCAGAAATATTTCAAAAATTCCAACTTTGATGTCGCTCAACTGTTGACATTTCATCCAAAGTACAAAGAATATTTACAACATTTACAAAATGGAATGAAACAGGTGTTCTTCCCTCAATTTCGCCTAGCTACGGGACACACTGTACATAAAACATTATTGTTTCAAATTGCATAAAGCCTCCCTCTCTAAGCACTAGATTTTATCTGCTGCAGACGGGCAGTATGTTCTTTTAGGGAAGATTTGAAGTCGGTAGGTTGAAAAACCGATTGGATGTTAATGTTTATATATTTTTTCTCCCGGAAATATGCCACGGGAGCAAGTGAAAATGTACAAGTAAATTATATAAATGATGGACAAAAGAGTAGATGATTTAACGCGGCACAGGCCTGCCCCACGTTACGGCAGGGGCCCGACTGTTATGGTGTCACCGTGTCCGTAGCTCGAACCCTTTGTTCTCATATGTTTACGGTGCAGGCGACGGCTCGCAAGGTTTTTTTACGTTAACACAATAAAAAAGGGTCCTCGCTGTCGGAGACAGGTAGATACAAAGTATGGATTGGCTGGATAATGCTACATTCTTATAAAATATTGATTTCCAATATCATCATGCAGCCGTAGGCAATTGTAATTTATAATAATTGTTTCTTTATTATAAATATATAAAACAGTCTGAGATCTGCTCAGACTGTTTTATATCTTATATCAGGTCAGAATGCTGGACTATTAGCACACAACACCTTAATAAACTGCATACTACGTTAGCTGGTGTCACACTGCTAGGCAAATTTCGTAATAAGTACATAAGAGGTAGCTTTAAAATAGTCCAAATTAAAGATAAAACTAAAAATAAACGCTTACAATGATATGGTCGCCTCCAGAAACGCCCAGAGGACTACATGGTGAAGCTTTCCATAACTCCTGTGTGTCGGTGGTGTAACGTAGGTCTACATGTCATAGAAAATATGAAATATCTACCTTATTTACGAAAACGTAAACGTCACATTTTTTGAATCATCGAATAGACATTTTAACACCAAAATGACTAAATTAAACAGTGACGAATGTACGTATTTTTTAATTAAAAAATATTTATCATTACTCTCGTATTTTCGGCCAATATGTAAAAGAGAGCAGAATATTGCACGTCGCAGTTAAATCGAGCAAGAAAGAGCACGACAATACCATACATTTCATGTAGGACAGAGATGGCGGTTGCTTGGGTTTCGGTGAAAGAGCAAACAATATCGAAAGAGCATGGTAGAGACGCGTAACACGTGTTAGACAAAGACGGACTGCAGTCGCCGCGTCGTTGTCTTTAGTTGGTAAAATACGTCGGCGTGAGCGCACGCATATTCGATATGCCATGATTTTATAATAATTTACTAATAGAATGCGAATATGTATGTTTACCTTACATAATTATATAGAAGGACCTTTAAAAAATCTTATGTGTATTGAAAATATATATATTTTTACCACAAATTAAAAACTATGTCGATTTTTTATCATGTAACACTGTGTTACACCACCGTTCCCGAAGGTATTTTTTAGCACAGACGAAACGTAAACGTGGATGACCGCCCGCCACTTGTTTGACGACGGTCCAACTCGATGACAGTATAGCACAAAACCGTGCTCAATGGGGGAAGCAGACAAGGATGGCCGACCTAACGTAAATGGAACTTACGGTCTAGAAAGAAGAAGTATTTAATTCTTGAATTAAAGTTAAAAAAAATAAAAATAAAGTACAGTAAAACATAGCTACCTAAATATCAGAATCCATCAAGGTAAAATCGCTCAAAATAGCAAAATCTTAATACCTCAAGAATACCTAAACCTGTATGAAATAAACAAACATTTAATTAAATGAAAGACTTTTCTGAAATAATCAATAATTATATTCAATTCTTTTCAAAATTTTAGTTGTCATTTAAATACAATGGGTGGCTTAAAAAACACGATAAAAGAATCGCCGAGGATGATTGCCTCCACCGTTCATTGTTTGGAATTCTTCCAATTTAAATATTACCTGAGTCAAATGAAGTATTGACCTTTAAAGCGATGCTGGTACTATTTTTTTATTATTATTAAACCATTGTAATTGTATTGAAATGTGGCATCACTCTAAAAATACTCGGTATTTTTTTGATCACTTCAAAACGAACGTTAAAAATATGTAATGATCATCGCTATCAGCTTGTGTCGTAAATGCCAAAAGTCATGGCCCTGGCATTTTTCATTGCCTCAGTATCATCATCATCGTTTTCGTACCTTTATTCTAGAAGATTTGAGGACCGACAAGGCTCTTCCATCTTCAAGGCCCGATCTGTCATCCTAAATGATTTTTGCTCTGTTTCCCAGATTCGTTTGAGGTGACCCACCAGCCAACTTCCGTCCGATGTTGCCATTAAGATACGTCTCGGTAGACGCAAACTAATAAATGGTATTATCGACTGTCCTCAACTACTTGAACGTATCTGCTTGCGTGTTCCATCTCGCATAACTACAAGTCATGCAGGTTTTGCCGTGGAAACTGCAGCCACTAACTATATCTTTAATTCCCCACTGCAAAGGCTTCCTAGACTAGCAAACAGATACGAGCAACTGGACGTCTTTGCCAATAACTGTATATTATTCAAACATATATTAAAAGGTGTATTGAAAGATTGCTAGTATTTGTCGAATTGGACTTAAATAATTGATTTGTATTTGTATGTATATTTTTTATTATAATATTACTTTCAATGCTTGTGCTATATCTTTTCACTCTACATTAAACCTTTTTTTGTTTTTAAATTTCTATTATGTTATGTTTTTCTTATGCTTCTGCTTTTTATGTACATACTTGCTTTTTACTTTATATTATATTTATCTTTATATATATTTATATATATAAAAAGTATTTTCTTTTCTCTTATTATTATATTGTCATTATTATATTTACATGTTATTGTTTTTTTCTCTTTAAACTATCTATATATTCTGATTATGTACACTTATTTATCTATTGTAAAAGCCCTACAGGGCGTTAATTAATAAATAAATAAATAAATATTCGCAAGACGTGTCCAAACAACCTTAATTGAGATTGTAGTGATCGGGAACTACCGCGCACTCTAGACGTAACGCAGAACTATTTACGATTCTAATTACGGTTAACTTGCCCGCTATAGCTCTTCCGTAAGGCATAGCGACGACCATTCTATCGACGATCATTGTAGCATCAATTTACAAGTAATACCTATACCTACCTGTTTTCAAGCTAGCCTGTAAATATTGTTAAAATAAACTGCAACCTCAAACAGTTAGTATTACTTAACATTCTGTGTTAACCTACTCTGTCTTATTAGCTTGCTCCACACATTCTTTCATTCACAATTCATATTCGCGACAATACACACTGAACACTAAAGAATTCTCCCGGTTGAGTGGGATTCTTCTCCACATAAAAGTACAGGTTTTCGATAGAGGCTATATATTCTATGTAGATTTTCGATAAAGAAATAGGCAATCGTATATCTAAATAAATAAATAAAATAAATAAAGCCTTTATTCACTGACCATTTTAACAATTTTAACATAAGTAAATAGAAAATGATACACTGAAATAGTAAGATATACACACGTACATACGCACACACACATATATATATATATATATAAATATACGTAGTAAATGTCATTTAAGCAGCCAGTTTGTTGGTCAGGTTGTCTCTCTGACATAGGCCTCCCTAGTTTTTTCCACTCGTCTCTGTCGTAAGCTATTCTTCTCCATCCTTTTGGTAGGTCATCTTCCCATCTCTTAATTTGACGTCCTTTTTGTCAATCGTATCGTATATCTAAGCGACTTTAAATGCTCCACACCAATCACAATAAATATCTAAAATATTTGATTGTTTTCAACAACATATTTTCCGCTCCTAAAAAAACTGCGATGTCCACGAAGTGTCGAAGCCCGTCCGAGCCAGTGGCGAAAATCGAAACTGATTAAAATTTAAGACAGCGGTTCATTTTTTATCAATTGCCTTCTGCCTCGCGAGAATAAGCATTGATTGAGTCAGAAATGGAATCGGATAAAATAATAACTGTTCGTTTGTCAAAAATAATCACAGTATTAAACCAGAATCAATAAAGTTTTTTTTCGTTGACCTTGGAACCTACGCAATCTATAATAGTGCAGTAATCTTAATCGCGCCATACTTTTTTATTTAAAAATTATATTTTAATTTTATTTTCTACATTTTACTTATTTCTGAACAGCAAAAATTTTATTATGTGTGTGTATTCTCTTTATTTTCATAAAATGTTTTTGCATTATACATTAATGTCACACTATCTATCGGGGCTATTAATTACCAATAATATATATATTAGATGTACTCCGTTAGATGACAAAATAATATATATATATATATATATATATTATTTTGTCATCTAACGGAGACAAATACATGGTAAGAAAAGAATACAAACAAAAATTGTATGTCTCCCACAATTATGGGATGACACATAAGATAATGATAATTTTGGAGACTTTTTTAAATTAACATTAGCATTAAAAGATATGGATAAAACTCAGTGACAATATGGTGGGAAAATGAAAGTAAATGGTAACAATTAGTAATGCGTATAATGTTTATGATATATCCTGGTCTTACGAGTAAGATTGAAATATCCGTAACCATTTATAGATAAAGAATTAACATTGTCATAAAACCCGGTGAAAATTGTGTTTGTTGACATTCTTAATATAAATTAGATAGCATTTAAGAACTTTGTTATTTTAAACTGAATTTTGGCATATGATTTTAATTATAATCACTAATTCCAGAACCGATTTTGTTTTTTCTTTGATATTTGAGATTTCCTTATCGAAAAAAACTGGGGAATCCTTAGAAAAAACGGAATTCCCCTCTTTATTATCCAGTTTTCCACGAGAATTTTAGCGACACATTTCAAGATGTCACGGAAATTCTTAACTCTCCGTTGACAACTGAGTTATCCTCCTCTCAAAAGTCATGCATAGCAGCCCTACCAGACATCCCTCTAAGAAAAATGGTGGAAACGGATAAGGAGAGATAGCAAAGAAACCAGTATCTCAGGCGTCTCAAACTGTAAATTTATATTCATATTTTATAATGGAATTTTATGTTTGTGAAAATGTGCAATTTAATGTTAGTCGTCATGAAAATTTTATAATTATCGTTTTTCTATTTTTTTTTACGCTTCAACAGGCCAAGAGGCCCTTAGTTGTCAATTATAATTGACTAAGTAATATAATGTTAAATATACTATAATGTATCCTTGCGTATAAAATGTTCATACAGTTTTGCAAGATGTCTCCAATAATAAAAAAATAATCAAAAAAGTTTAAAAATATTTTTTTAAATTGTAAAATACACGAGTTTAAAAATTCATAGTAAGCAAACAGCATATTTTATTAATACAAAATGCTACACCGTAGATAATGTTATAAGTAACATGTTTGCAAAATTTGAACAAAATTAGCTCAATGGTTTTCGAGATATTTTCTCTAGCGGTCTGAAAAAGGGATTTTCCAGAAAAACGCAAAAACGCAACGAATGATGAAATATAATCAAGCTTACGTAAAATTTCATTTCATTTCATTGCTGACATTTCAAAAAAGACATTTAATCGCTTTATATATAAACACAAAATATATAATAATATGTAGCAAGCCTCTCAGCCACTACCTACCTCGCTAGATATACCTATAGAAATACCTGTTCTGAGGTAGATAACTTTTTTTTATCATTTTACCACCTTAGATTGATGTTTAATATTTACGTTGAAAGAAAGTACTTACAGTAAACATAAAGAGTAAAAAATATTAAAGTATCATGCGAGATGCAAGAAAAAAATGGAAATAAATGCAAAAGATAGTTCTACATTTCTTATCAAAACAGCGTCTTTCATATGCATCCACAAAAGAATTGGCAAGCTGAAATTAAAAAATTAAAGTAAAAAAAAGTAATAATAAATAGTAATTTATTTATTTTTATTTTATTTCAGTATATATACGCCCATCAGAGCATTTACATAAACATTGGGTAATACATGTCGGTAATGAGAAATATAAAAAGAAAATAAAAAAAGTCATATAAAGAAATATAAAATGACATAATAACAGAAATATAAAAAGAGCTCTACAACTAAACTTAAACACAGAATCCATAATTTCATAAATCTATAAATACATCATATTTTTTATATAATGCTACAACTAATCCATTTTTTGAATTTTTACAAGAGTTTAAATAAAATTTATTTTTGAATAAGGTAAAGTTTAAAAAATATTTCATAATCCAATTGTAATAGGGACTAATTAATTTCAATTAATTTTTTTATTATGTACTATTGTAAGTTACGAATACTTGTTTGAAATGAAATGTATACATTTTTGCAAACTTTTCCAGTCTCAACACAGATATTTCGAGCGAGACAATCAAAATACGATTAATGTTCAGAATATTTTGAGTTTGTTCAAATTTTTCAGAACACAGTAATGGATTTTTGTCACAGGGACATCATTAATCAATATATATTAAAGATGTCTCACAGAGAGCATGAATGAAAATGCTGAACGTTACATTGTGTAAAGTGATCGCTTAAGCCAGCCGTACGATAGGTCATAAGAGCTATGAACACCCAAAGACTTCCATACCTAAAAACACTCTGTGAGACATCTATAATATATAACAATTAATGTTATTATGAATTTTAAAGATGTAAATACATTTATTTTCCTTTTCGCAATGACTGTGTACCCGGATCATTAGATTACTAAGATAGACACAGCAATATAATTTCACGTTATTCTTGTTGTCCCGAAATATATTTTTTTCAGTTGCGAGCAAAATATCAAAAGGCTGTGTGTCTCAGCTGATATATTGTTAGTTGAATTTTTTATTCGATGGCGTGCGTGACTCTTCTGAAACATCCACTCGATTCAGGCAGCTTTTCAAGGCTGCTATGGGCCGAGTACGCTCCGTTTTACCTACCCTGTGTACAAATAACACACAGCCAGGGCTGCCCCGAGACGTTCCACCATCCCCAGGCGAGCTACAAAATGCCGCCCTTATATTTATAAAAACGCAGTAAATATCAATAAATATTGAAGTTTTTAAACAACATACATGAAAGTGAAATAAAACACGTAAAAATCGCCAAAAAATGGCCAAGAGATTGGTTTTATTGGAAAGATAACTTGATAAAAATATAATATAATTTTATAGATTTGTGTAAATTAAAAAGAGAAGTTTAAGTAGTAAGAAGAAAAAAAAAATTATTCATTTCCATTTAGTTAAGATGCAAAAAATTGTTTCAAATTTGTCCTATAAACAGTTATATTATCAGCAAAAATGTCAGCCGCCTCTGCATGTTCATTCCCTAACGAGTGTAGTCTGGGGATTACAGAGTTTGCCAATGCATTAGTTCTGACATTTCCACTATAATATAATATTGAACTGTATCTTGATCACCTTGATGGGGCATATTAGTCGATCAGAAATATTAGGTCTGTCACGGTACGTCTCACAGACAAATTAAATAGTTGCAAATAACTAAGGAGATATTCATAATTGATATCTTCCAAGCGTATATTTGATTTTAATTAATGAATCTTAAAAACTTTTTTTTGGATTCGTTCAACTGCCGTTGAATGATTAACATAGTGAGGCGACCAAATAATCGAGTTATATTCAACCTGAAGTCTGACAAGAGAAGTGTAGAGGACCTTATAAGTGCGCAGGTCTGTAAAGTTTTGTGCAGTTCTTAAAAAAAATCCCAATATTTTGAGACCTTTATTAGTTATCAAGTCAATGTGGGGAATTAATGATAATTTAGTGTCAAAAATTAGTCCCAGACCACCTATCTCCCTAACTGATACAAGGTTTACATCATTAATTTTGTAGGTGAATTTAATTAATAAAAAAAGTAACTCATAAAAACCAAGTTTTTATTATACTCCCTTTCTTTGTAAAATATAACAACAATTAAAGACGAATTAAAACATATAACATAACACTAAACTTACAGTAATTTAATATATTTCTAAAATGTCAGATGTTTTGAGCTTTGATAAGACACTTCATGCTATGAAGATTAAATTCTAAAAACATTTGTCAGTCAATTTAGATTTTCGACATTCGTAGTGAAGTACCTATTATGTATACGAGTTATTCAAATTTAGAAAATATTAGACGTTATCGGACCGCCGTTGCTAATCAAACTTTTCTAATAATTCCAATTTGAAAAAACCAATAAAATTTCTATAAATCCGAAATTATAATATAATTTTTAATTATTTTCAATGAAAATTTGATAGATCTTCTTGTTGTCGCCACGAATCTGCTTGCAAAGTTTCTGCTCGATTGGATCACGGGAAAAGGGTTATAATTCGATCCAAAGTTTTTTCGTCAAGCAAGCAGACGAGTAAAAAGAATTATTCCGTTATGATCACCTAACACATTACCAACATACAATTTGCATGCTATAGACAATCGATAATTTACGGTATTACTTCAAAAACTCTGACTCTACGTGGCTGTTAAAAAATATTTATTCTCGTTTTTAGTAACTTTTTGTTGTTTTTATATTTAGTTTGTTTACTTATCGCCCCTTGTCACTCCCTAAGGCATACCCCTACTTGCCTCTGGTACAGGTTAGGGACGGACCTGCACGAAACCATTACTTAATTATCGTTTTTTTATCGTATCTGTATTTCCGGTAGGGCAGAAAAGGCTCACTCCCATGATCAATGGTAACGATCCGTTGCCTAACTGGCATTTTTTTAATTGGCCTTCGAGCCGGATATCGGCTTCTGTAACACATTCGACTGTAAAGTTTATACTTCCTGTGAGGATTTCATGACACATTATGTATATATATAATAATAGACATATACGTAAAAATCAATAATCCAAATGTTTAAAATTAAAAATACATTAAATGCAGAGCTTGTTTCTAACAAGTTACAAAATTAAAAAAAAAATACAATACACAAACCTTTTAATCACCGTATTTATAATTTTATAAAAATATCAGGTATAAGGTACGCTGAAGAAATGATCAGCCCAAAATCTGTTTTATATAATTTGAAGTGTACTCTTAAACAGTATTTATTTACTTAAAATATTATCTTCCCTTTATATTCAAATTTTCTTTTCTTTAAGGTTCTCGTATTTTGGTGTTTGTATCTCCTACTAAATGGTTAACCTGCTTTTATATTTATTTTTACTTTTCTATTTCTTTATTGTCTTAATTGTTATTTATTACTATTTTATGTTACTATTGCGTAACTCTTAAGTGAGAGTAACTGCCATAGAACAGATTTTACCTAGTGTGGATTTATTATTAATTTATGTAAAATAAACAATAAATAATAAACTTAACATACTAAAATTTAATTTTACCACAACCCAAAATCATTTCAATTTTATTGGTAGATACTAAATTCTTTAACAATCTCCCCCTAACAATAAAATAAAATAACAGATAAGAATAAATTTAAAAATGAAACCAAAAACCATGCATAAAACACCTACTAGACACATAATATTATGATCATGAAACCGTTTGAAAATGTCACTTTACAACAAATTGCACCTTCCAACCAAATATTATCATCAAATAAAAACAGAATTAAAGGCTACTACCACTTCTTACTAATAGAATATTTATTTGTATATAATTATCGTTATACATTCAATTCTATTTTTTACTACTTAGATAAATGCATATTTATACTCGTTCTCTATACATGAGTTTACGACTCTCAGAGATATAGTAGAATGAATTATTTACTTATTTTATTTAATTAAAATTTTAAAAATTACGACAAGCATGTGTACACATATCATGATCATCATCAAAATTTCTCCAAGACATCAACACTATGAAACACACTGAAATCGTTTGTAACACTCTCGTGAACACTGGAAAAGTTGAGCAACAACTATAAGAGTGAAGAAAGTCGTCGAAACATCTAGAAAGCGGTGTCACCTATAAAAGGCATGGCGCGCGTATGGCGGAAGAGTTCATAGTTTTGACGTTTGACGTGCGACGTAGAAATCCAGTAAAAATACAGTGTGGAAAGGGAGTGCGTGCAACTTCAATAAATCATTCTAACTGGCGTATGTAAATAAGTGCAACCACTTACGTGCGAATTAACGTGAATTCTCATCGAACCTGTGTGGGAATATTCTAGAAAGTGATAATAACGTGTTGCACACACGAGTGATTGATTGTGAAATAGTGCGAATTAAAGAATAGTTTCACACAATAAATTCTCACATTAAATTTGCGTCCAATGACTTTTTTGTAAATCAATAAAAACTTTAAATTGTTTTGTGTTTCATTTGTCCCCCAAAGACCCTTGATAGTAATTTCGAATATGCATGTATTTTTGATACCTCAAGGTGGTGAAACGCTTGTACTATGAAAATAGAACTAACTTGGTGATCTGGAGTGAGATTTGAACCAGCGACCTTTGGATCACGAGGCGAGAGTCCTAACCACAAGACCAACAAGCTACTTTATTACTATATTATTTACTCACCTTTTATATAAACTTTGTTTTTACTCCCTTCATAACTCGTGGCGTCTGCTTGCTTGACGAAAAAACTCTGTATCAATTTTTAACCCTTTTCCCGTGATCCAATCGAGCTGAAACTTTGCAAGCAGACTCGTGGCGACGATCAAGAAGATCTCTCAAATTTTCGTTAAAAAAAATTAATAAATTTTTGGATTTTTCAAATTGTTAAGGGTTTTTTCATACAACTTACTAAGTTACGGAACCTCATTATAGTAAAATTTTGGATTTTTGGAAATTTTTTATTACTCCCTTTCGTAGAGTCGCTCGACAGAAGCCCAACGCGTAGGTTAAGCGCCAAACCAGTTTCCTTTAGTAAATGAGAAAGGGAGTATAATAAAAACTTGGTTTTTATGGGTTACTCTTTTTCATTTCATTTATATTTAATAATTTTCAACAATAATTGTGTCTAACCACAAAGTAAACTAAAATACTTATACGTACTTATAGATATCAAAAATAAACAGGTCAATAATCGTAGTGCTAGTGCTGTATTATTAACAGCGAAAATATATTAACCCAAAATAATCGATACTATTTTTCTTTTGTACCTCCGGTATCTGCTTTTCTTTTGTCCAAGCATTTCATTCGCCGTAAGCAAATTTTTGCTCACCCAATTTCTATGGAAAATTTTTGTATTGTCCTTTGAAGAACTGGGTCTGCAGGCAACCTGCTTTTGTATTCCCAGACCCGTACGCCAATTAGGAAACTGCCAATTATTTGAAATCTAAACCGTACAAAAACTTCATGAACTGGCAAATTCCAACCAAACTTTCGTTGAAATTATTTTTCCAATTTTAATGACAATAAGTTGAGCTTTGAAACAAATTTTAAATTTAGATATTCATGAAAATAATTCTGATAAAAACATTTTATTAATGACATTCATGTAAACAATTCTAATAAGTATATTTAAATTTGAGTATTTTTCTAAACAATTCTAATATAAAATATTTTTAAACATTTTAAACACAAAATTCACTTCGTTTAAACCATTATATTTTTTGGTAACCCCAATTGGTTAGACCTCTTTCTATTTAAGAGAGACAATCGAATAAGTGTGTGTAAGCCGTGCATACAATGCTCATTGTTACGTTGTATTGGTGTTTCCAGGTATAAACACCAACACAACGAAACAATGTGCCCCATTCGCACGGCTTACACATACTAATTAGATTGTCTTTCTCAAATGAAAAAAAGTGTACCTACCCTCTTTAACATCTGGCACTAATTTTAATTTATTTTGAATTAAAGAGACACATAAAGAGAAGTTGACAATACCTAGTATAAATTCATTACAAGAATAAGTTTGTCCTTGATTAAGAAGAAGCACATTTAAATAGAAATGATTTTTCAAAAATAGAATAGAGTAGAAAAGAATATTTTGTTCAAAATAATGGCATACGAAAGTAACGCACAAAAAAATGTTTAAAAATATAAATACTCATTGTTACCAAAAATATAGTGATTAAAAACCGATAGATTTTTAAGTTAAGTTAATTTAATTAAATGCTGTCAGTTTCGCATCACATTCAGATGTTACGAAAACTCTATTCCAACTTCTGCCTTGAAAGTACTAGGTCCAGATACTCGAAATATATATACGTAATTATAACAATAAGCAATTATTTACACAGTGGAATTAATGTAAACATTTTTCAAGTAAAAAATTATAAAAAAGGACATTTGAATTTGAACATTTATTTAAACCATTGAATGGTTGAAGGATATTTGGAGACAATATTGAAAATGGCGTGCGTCATATATTCCTGTCACAAATCAGACCCAGCATTTAGTAAACTCACTATATATTCACTACGCATTCAGTGAGTAGGTACATTGAAGCATGACTTTCATAATAACATATACATATTGTACCAAATAAGTCGAAATTATATATTTATTTGACATTATAATACGATGTATATTTAAATCTGAAAAATGGGATAATAATTGAGAGAGAATATTTATTTATTTGTGTGCATAAAACCATTTAAAATAATACTAAAAGCAGACAGACATTTTCACTGATAAAACATTTAAAAAGTTACACAAGAAAACAATCAAAATAACAATAATTCGGAAAAATATGAAAACCATTCAAATAAGAAATATTAATATAGGAAAAAATTACTTGAAGAGGTAAGGGCTCACACCACATCATTGATGAACCATATTCGTTGGAAAAAATATCCACAAAAATATAATCCCCAAAAAATAAGAAAATCCTCGATTTTATTATATTTCCTTATACCCATGTAGTCTCTTATATGTTTAATATATAAGAAGAATTTCCGAAATGAGTACATACATACGTGTGAAAAAAGTAAAGCAAAGGCAGCGCAATATCTACAGAGATAAATATAAAAAAACAGAGGCTGCCCAAGGAAATTTCCCTGGAATCTATAAATCCTACACCTTATTGGAAATAATTTTCTAAAAATAATTGTCACCCCAGTTTTCCTTTTATATATGTGAATAAATAAATATTCAACATTTAAGTATGGAAATTGTTGTGTTTGCTGCCAAATAGTGGAAATGGTTGCTTTTGCTATTTACATATTTGGATATTGTTGTAATTGCTATGATGTTTCAGTCTAAAATCGACATCAACTCTCACGTAAGTATGAAACGGTCGGCAGGTGACATATATATGAAGTATGTCACATGACTCATTTTTCAGTGTTGATTGGTTTAAATGGATATTGCCCTTTTTGCTTTGAATAGTTATTTAAAAACATTATTTTGGAAGATATCGAGCTGCATTTCATATCTTCTTCTTCTTCATGTGCCCTGTCGGGTCCCCCCGACGTCGGCGATCATCTGAGAGAAAGTTTCCCTGTCCAGGGCAGTGCGGAACAGCCCTTCCACGGTTCTTATCCCGGTCCACTCTCGGATGTTTCGAAGCCAGGAATGCCGCCTCCTTCCGACCTCTCTGCGACCCTCAATCTTCCCCTTCATGACGAGCTGAAGGATGGAGTATTTTTCGCCTCTCATTATATGACCAAAATATGAAATTTTACGGAGATTTACTATGTTGAGTAACTGTCTGTTTGTATTTGCTCTACGTAAAACTTTAACATTACTAGTCATGTCAGTCCAAGATATCCTTAACATTTGACGATGTATCCACATTTCGAACGCCTCTAGGCGATTTAGAGTAGTCACCTTCAGCGTCCATGCTTCAACACCGTAAAGTAGAACTGACCGTACATAGCATTTGATCGATCTCTGTCTGAGCTTCAAGTTTAAGTAGTCATTACAAAGTAGACTTTTCATCTTATTAAAAGATGCACGGGCTGTCTCTATTCTGCATTTGATCTCCGTATCAGGGCCCAGATTGTCAGTAATAATACTGCCCAAATACTTAAACTGTTTTACTCTCTCAATGTTGACACCTTTTAATTGAAGACACATTTGGATGATGATGTTCTCGGCTAAAAACCATAAACTTGGTCTTGCTAATATTTATGTTTAGACCATAGTGTTCGCCAGTGGAATTAATTTTACTGAGTAGTTGTTGCAGGTCTTCAAGACTATCTGCCAGCAAAACGGCGTCATATAAAATATCGAATTTAGTACATTCTAAATTAGTAATCCTGACTGCATTCAAAACATTTTTTTTCATTTTTATATACCCATCGTATTATTTCATTAGTATGTTTATGTATAGTATATTATGTAACTGAGCTAGTCCACAATAATGCTCTAGTAATTCACCGTCTTAATACCAACAGTTGTGTTTTTTTCATTATTTCTTCCTTCATGGATTTCAATCCGTGGGATTGGTTTGCAGCAAAGCATCTCCTTCTCCATTCTGCTCGGTCTCCGGCGATCCTCTTCAGCTCTGTGTAGGAGGCACAATTCATATCTTGGCACACTTGCTCATGATATTCAAGGCGAGGGCGCCCTCTGGCAATCTCTATCCTCTACCATTCCGTCCAGTAGTTTTGAGCAAATTTTCATGGCCCATCCATTTTGCACGCCTTTTCGAGATGGTATTCATCATGTGCCTGGTTTTATCGATCCTGATGAGAACCTCTTCATTCGTAATGTGATCTCTCCAGGAAATTCCTAGGGCATGTCTGTAGATCCACATCTCGAAGGCTTCTAATCGTTTTTTTTTCTGTCGCCAATGCACCATGTCTCGCATCCACACATAAGTTTTTATTAATTGCTTGCGGAGCTTTAGGTTTAATTTTCTTATACTTAAGCTTCCGACTAATTTTTTGTAAAATGTTGAACTATCTACATAATATGAACTACATATGAATTTATGTTACTTGCAGAAATTTGTACCAGATTTTTTTATTAATTCTATTTTATTTGATTGTAATCATGTTTTATTATTTTATTTGATTGTTATTAATCATTTTATTTGACTTGTATTAAAGTGAATAATTTTTTAATATTCGATATAAGGTACCTCCAATCACAGTCCCATTCCTGGATGAAAAAAGAGGGTAGCCTATCTTTGTTACAGTACTGAGAATGAAGCCTCGGACAACAATGGACAAATCTCTAATATCTGATATCCAAGATGTTGTCAGATGGGGGAGACAGAGGATAAGGCATTGGTGAGACCATGTAGAAAGAATGGACTCTCAAAGATTACCAGACCTTGCCCTACATGGGAAACCAGAGGGAAGAAGTATGCCTGGAAGAACTTCCAAAAGATGGAAAAAGCTGAAAGTCCACATCACAAGAGATGACAAACTCTTGACAAACAGGCGATAGTGGCTTTCAATCAGTATAATAAGACAAGAAGATATCAGATACTTTAATGACAATCTAACGTTTTGCAGATGATAAATCAGAAATATTGAAAAAAAAATTAGGACATAATTACTGCAACGTTTTCGACTCATAATTTAGGCGATAATCTACGTGTAAAGTTTTAATACACCTGTACATGTTTGTAAATAACGTTGAAAAATATTCATTTTAAAATTGTACATTTATTCCTAAATATTGCGTGCAAGTTTTTATTGCTCCACCAATTTAGAATTTTGATTTATTCAAACTTCGCCGTATCATTTTCTTTTGTGTAATATAAAATTATTTGGTTCACTGCAATTGGTCCTGATTTATGTATGGGGTGAACGATTTCATGATTATATTTTTACTGACTCTGTTATTTTTTATTATTATTGTTCAATATGTTTTTTTTTATTATTTATATATACACAAATAATCTCCTAACTTCCAATGCCCGTCCGTCTGACCGTAAATTGCTGGAATTACGTTGGAAATACAACAAAAACACTGATAGTGCTTAGCCGCTAATGAGGCGAGGACGCCCGAGTGTGACAAGTCAATCGACGTTTCACGCAAAGGTCGTTATCTTATCTAAATATCATAATTTCATTCGTTATCTAATCTATATATAATAATCAAAACTGTCTGTCAGTAAAGTCCGTAACTTGCTGGAGTGTGACACGCAATCAGCGCGCCACACGCAATGGCTCAGGTAACATGCAAGGGTCGCCCACCAAATTACACGGTATTCACATTTTTATATTATTTTATTACATTTACTTTTTGGTTTAAGCAAATAAAGTCAATTTAAAAAAAAAAACAAATGGTTTCCTATTCATAAATTTTCAGCTTCAAAATTCTGCAATTATTATGTTCCGTGATTTTTCATGGGTGTACGGCCAGTTAATAATTATGTCCCGTAATTTTTCATGGGAGTAAGGCCAGTTAATTATTACGTCCCGCGATTTGTCACGGGTGTAAGGCCGGTTAATTATTATGTCCCGTGATTTTTCATGTGTGTACAGCCAGTTATTTATTGTGTCCCGTGATTTTTCATGGGTATCCGGCCAGTTAATTATTATATCCCGTAATTTTTCACGAGTGTACAGCCAGTTAATTATTATGTCCCGTGATTTTTCACGGGTGTACGGCCAGTTATTTATTATGACCAGTAATTTCTCACGTACTTACGGCTTTTTTATTAATAAATATGTTATAAACACATTATGCAAAAAAAAAAGAAAATAAAAAATGATGATTGTGGATAATTATGACGAAAATGAGAAAAATTATACACTTGCACCTCAATATTTGCTATTTAATATATGAATTAAAATGTTTAATTACTCTTAAATTGTTAAAGTGCCAATTAAAGACAACATGCTTTGTTTTTGTTGTAGTTAACATTAATCATTTCTCATTTTTAATACTAATTCTCCTTAACGTATATTTTACTAGTTTTAGGTACACCCGTGAAAATCACGGAACATAATTTAAATATTATTTATTTATACATACTAAAAACTCCTTTCAGGCGTCGAACCTAGGAGGCGTAAATGAATTGTTCGCGTCTCAGCTAAACTGCGTGTAGTATATATATTATATTTTTGACGGGCCACGAAGAAGCAATGGTAGCTGTGTTCGAGTGTCTCTCCAGTCGTTTAATTACGGACTTATGGACAGGCAGACAACGAAATTATTAAATTTAAAATTTGCCCTTCTTTCAGACTTGTATTATAAATTTTACAATTCACTTAAGGCGATCGTCTAGCAGAATGAGCAAATTTCACCATTTTTTCTCATATCTTCTCTTGCGTTTTTTATCACATTTTTGTATGGAAATATCTCATTTTAAAATTTATTCATCAGATTACGTTTATTTTAAATACGAATATTTTGTTAAAACTTCATAAACTAAATTATATAATTGATTAATAAATTACAAAACCTTCGATGTTTTAAAAATGAAGAAAATTGCTCCACTTTGTGGGTCTTTTATGACTGAACGGCCTGTTGATATGTCTTTTTTATTCAATAATATTACAAAATAAACGTTTATCTTAAATTTGTAACAATTATTGCAAAATCTGTTAATACGTTTACATGTAATTTATGTTTTAAAAAACACTGTTTTTTAAATTATTTTTATTTTTTGTGTGTTTCTTTCAATCCTTTATAGATAGTTTATAACTTTTTTCCTTTAACAAATTAAAGGAATAGACATTATTATTTTAAAATTAATATAAAAAAAATCAAAAAATTATTCTCGATTTCAGATTTTAGCTATTTAATCAAGGCACTGCGTATTGTGTCATAAAAACGTTGCGTCTTGATTAGATATCTAAAATCAGGAATATCGACAAAGATTTAGATTTTTTTTTGTTTTTATTATAAAATTATAATATCTATTCTTTTGACTATTGAAGTAAAAAAGTTGTCAACCATGTAAAAAGAGTTTAAAATAAAATATTTAAAAAAAAAAGTATTTTTTAAAACATAAATTGCATGTAAACGTATTAACAGAATTTGCAATAATTGTAACAAATTTAAGATAAACGTTTACATTGTAATATTATTGAATAAAAAAGACATCTCAACAGGCCGTTCAGTCATAAAAGGCCCACAAAATGGAGCAATTTTCTTCATTTTTAAAACATCGAAGGTTTGATAATTTATTAATCAATTATATAATTTAGTTTGTTACATTTTAATAAAATATTCGTATTTAAAATATATGTAACCTGCTGAATAAATTTTAAAATGAGACATTTCCCTACAAAAATGTGATAAAAAACGTAAGAGAAGATATGAGAAAAAATGATGAAATATGCTCATTCTGCTAGACGATCGCCTTAACTATAGGCAATCAGTTCAATCGGTTTGCTGACAGAATACAAAACAAAATTGCTGCCATGTTATTCGCATATTTCGGAAGATCCCTGACTCCATGAATCGGAATTGCTGACGTAGCAACCGATAAATGCAGCCCCAAGATATGTTTTTGTACTCTATTCTCGTGCGGTACCGTTAACATCACCATGCATGTTTGATACATGTCAAACTCCTGATGTACGGGCAATGGTGGATACCGAGATCCTATTGTCTCACTGAACTTGTTGTTTAAACACAAGTAACTCCTAAAATACTGTCACGGTATCGTGTCTGTGACAGGCAAATGAAACACTAAAAACTATTTAAACTTTACTTATTACGCAAAGTCAGTGCACATGAATTTTATCGAAGCACCGTTCTTAAATTCACACTAATTGTTCTACAATATTGAGCGCATTAATTCACGTAAATTCACAAGTAATTGGTCGCACTTTTTTCCAAACGCTCGTTAGGTACTCTCTTAATTTACTGTCGCTGCTAGCCACACTCGCATAGCTTGCTGTGATCTTCTATTTCGCGCTGTCAAACAACTCTCCGCGCACCAGCCCACTCGCCTTTTACAAAACGTTGTTTTCGCAATGCCTCGAGAACATTCTACTAGTTTCTCCGTATTTATAATGATTATGGGAATAGCCCGGTTCGAGACTTCGATAATGCGCAGATAGACTCTCGTGACAATATTAACCATTACCTTAAACACACATTACACTTATATTATGTGCCTAATGGGAAAATTGACACTCACTGAAATAATCAGAGCTATCGCTTCAGGATTATCTCTCCTGCTCCTTCTGAAATTTTCTTAACCAATAAACTTCCTACTTCATTATCTTATTATATTTGGTGTTAATTTGTAAATAATCTAATTATATAATTACCACTCTGTAAGGTGACGAATTAAACTAGAAATGGTATTTTTTTTTAAAAACTGCGTCGAAAAATGTCTTCTCCGCACGCCCCTTCTAGTCATCCCCAGATCCGTCGTATGTACAAAGAAACATCTGTGTCAACCTTTTCGGCCGCTTCTCTAAAACAATCCCTCACCCCGCGGGATAGCTACCCCTCGCCGCACCACCAAGCTGATTCTGCAAAACATTCCAGAAGCTTCCACGTGCCGTCGTTTTAAAAACGCACATGTGCAGCGTCCTAAGGGAAGAAACGGGCCACAGCATACGTGAAAACATATTTTTTGCGTACGTTCCCGCTCGGACGCGGGAGGACTAGTTCAACTTATTAGTTGATAAGTTATAGTTGATACAACCGGCCCTGACTAAATTATAAATAAATAAATTAGTTATAAATTATTTGAAGAATAGGGAGACTAATGAGATGGCTTGAAAATATGAATAAAGGATCTCTCCATCCATTCTCAGCAGTTGTCAAGAAACAGCTCAATGCAGAGAACGGCGGAAGAGTAGTTTTGAGGACACCAGGACCCATACTGCATTGTAAAGAAAGCGAAGATGATGAAAATCATACAGGTTATGTATATACAAATTTGGAAACACTAAGACGAAAGAAATCTACTAACATTCAGTAACTTCTGTCATAAAGAAAGATTCAAGCAAAGGACATTCTAGGAAGAACGCGTGTTTTTTGTCAATAATTTGATATATTTTCTACATACGTGGTCGCTCTTTGGTATCCTATTAGTGGTCTTCAACCAATCGTCAATCCCTTCCAATGGTACAGAGTGATGATGATCACGGCTGTTAATAAGAAGATAA
The DNA here is from genome assembly GCA_016648135.1 of Agrypnia vestita. Lineage (NCBI taxonomy): Eukaryota > Metazoa > Arthropoda > Insecta > Trichoptera > Phryganeidae > Agrypnia > Agrypnia vestita. The sequence goes on along the minus strand of JADDOH010009251.1, from coordinate 40,388 downwards.
CACAGAGTCCGATTGTGGTGACTGTCTCTGGCAGCCTCTGTCCATCCGAATCTTTTGAGAGACACGCCCTGTGACTCCAACAACAAGTGCCATCTGCCGCACTCATCTCGTCTCCAATCACGCGGACAACTTGCCGCCCTGTCGTCCCCCTCTACAGCCACTGGTGCAACCTGCCGCCCTTCCGACTCGCCTTCGCTACAGCCACGGGTGTGACTTGCCGCCGTCCCGACTCCAGGTGCGGTCCACAACGTGAGACGGACCGCCCAAGTGGTACGCCTCATCTCCCGAGCAGACTGACCGCAGGTGGTGGTCCTGCCATTTTCCAAAAGTGAAACTCTCAAGTAAGATAACGTGATCCATTTGTTTTTTTTTATCCATGTGTTAAAGTGTGACCTCTACCAAATGGTCCCGGTCATAGAAGAAATTATCGAACAACATTAATTTTTATATTCCACAACATTATTGCCAATCTATACCTTCTCTGTTATCTCTTTTTATTGTAAAATCTCCAAAAAATTATATAAATTCAATTTCCATACAAATTTGTGTTTCATTTGTGATCAACTGGTTTATTATTTATAAAATAATAACACCGAATCCACCATTACACCTGAGCTATCGAGAGTCCGCCTACCAGGCTAGCCGAGGTAAAATTGTAGGTGAGTTCTCCAATAGGAAGAATGTAGGTGTTTCATTATGTTTAAATTCTTATGAAGGATTCACCTATTACAATTCTCAAAAAGCAATTCATACCGGTCGCACTAGCTAAATACTCGATAATTGTGCGATACAGTCATTCTAGCAAGAACAAAAATAGATCAATTTTTAGCCATAAATATTAAATCATGCATTTCACTGCACGTGGCCTTCTAAGAAATAACTGCAAATCTATTCTCGTCACAAAGAAAAATAATCTTATACTGATATTAACACTGGTTATTTAAAAAATGCTTTGTTTCTACACTCGTTGTTATCCTAGTTTATTTTGTATTGTGAGTATTTTTCAAATATTTAAAAATAAACCGATGACACACGATGTACACGCATAAACAAAAAAAATCTGCAATAAAATTATTTTGGTAGAATTTGTTACTCGTAGATGGTCCCCAATTTGGAAAATGAGAAAGAATTACGACTCATCAATGGAATTATCCGGTGTTCATTTTCAATTTCAATTTAATTTATTCAAAAAATAACACGGACATGACAAACTTACTTTATTAATAGCATTAATCAGAAATGTAGAAGAATGCTGCTTTGGAAAATCCTCTAAGAGAAATGGAACAGATTAATGTCCAAATTTATTTTGTTCAGTATGTGTAGCGATGTACGTAGAGTTATATAGCGCGTGGCAAGCAAGTAATAAAGCCATAAACTAGTAATAATAGACGTTTAAGGTGGGAATTTTCAATTATGTTACATTTTAAACTCTTCGTTCTTTGTCTCGCTAGTCGGGTATGCTATAAAGGCCTCCGATTGGTCGCCCTACACCGGTGTGCATTCACACTGTAGATCCTAGATCACCATATTGTGGTATTAAATTCAAACAGATATTACTGGTTGAATTTAGGTCACCTTTGACTTCTACTTTTACAAAAAGTGCTCGAAGTAATCACGGTAAGCGTCTAGACACTTTTAATTACAGCGAACTAGTGCTCGAATAACGTTCGCCAAAGTGTCCAATAAGATTGTATGCCATATTGATTTATTCTCGAAGCGTGGCCAATATAGTTGCTTTTCTATGATACAAAAATCTTTAAGGTTGTGATGTTTCGCCGATCCCGGGAACACGAACACCAATAATGAAAGACAGGTGGTTGAGATTATCTTGTACGTATTCAGATGTGCCGACTGACCCTAGACTAGCCCCCATGCTAACAGCCTGCAGGCTAATGGAATAGAGAGGGCGCGAGCTTATGCTCTCGCCTTTTATAGCCGCGCCTTTTGTGTTCTCAGTGAGGTGGCGGGCCTGAGTATACCACAAGGGTCCTCCACAAGCGAAAACACAGCGACGTTAAAAAGTGAAAAAGCACTAGTGGTGTGGCGTGGATTTTCCATTGTTTACATCACGTACGGAAGCATAAGTTTCAAACATCACGAATATAATATGCACTGAATATGTTGATGATGGCTCTATTTCAAAATTACGTCCTGTGGTCGCTGTGCTTCAACAACATTCTTAAAAATAAAAACGTTAAAATTATACGGTATTCCTCGAAAGATAATCGCAACCCCTGCTTTTTTAGGGTCTTGCCTACCGTCATCTTGTTGCTTGCATCACCATCTTGTGCCGATGCAAGCAACACGATCCTTTAATATGGCGTCATACTAAACATCGTTGCCATAATTCGATTCAATTTATGAATAGTTTAGAAATAACTATTTAGAATAATATTGAATTTTGAAACACCTCTATTGTATTTGAATATTTCGAGCCAAACCATCAAATTACACAAACAATCCCGAAGAAGAGAACATTTTTCTCGAAATATGTACATTGTAAAATCTAATAAAGTGGTAAAAACAAAGTGATTTGTGTTTTATTTTAATATAAATGTCACCACAAAGTTCAAGCCTTCATTCAGAAGAAAAAATATTCTTCGAACAATCCATCATTTGTTAATATAAGTTGGAAAATTTTGTTTCAATGCTTTTCAATCTATTTTATAAGCAAAGCAGAGAGAATAGAGTGCCGCACATTTCTTTTCATGTCTTCTCGTGGACGTTCATCGATCTGTGGACCATCCAGCACGGCCATTCTCTAAACCTGCTTTACCTAGTAATTCGTGGTCGTCTGTTTAGAACAGTGTTGCTGTTGCCTTCAACTTTTAAAATATTTTATTGACCACCCTCTCCTCCCTCGTTTTCACCTTATCTTTCGTAATTCTACCGATGACGTTGAAACAGATCTACGTTTGCTGCAAATTTGTTTATAGTTCACTAATCGTATATTTATGTATATGTAGTGTATTTCCGCCTGGGAATACAGTGATGGGGTTTCAGGTGGAGTAATACGCGATCTAATGATTACACCAGTTTATTTCAACTATATGTTTTGCTACCAACCGAGCGTTCTAGAGTCCTGTCTATCTAAGCGGGACCCGGAAATTCAAAGAGACCCGTGCGCCAGAGTGTCTCTGTTTTTATGCGCTCGCCTCCCCCACCATTCCCGCGCCTCGGGCCGCGGGTGGCGAGTACACAAAAACAGTATATTTTTATAAATTTCTACAGCATTTAGTTAGCAAGGAAGCTATTGCTCTTGGCGGAATGAAAACAGGTAAAAATATATAATGGATATTAAGATTTTTAGCTACACTCATGTGAATAGCCTATATACATATTATCAAGAGCATCTGAAACAATACAAGTAATCGTATCGAGAATTTTAATAGAGAATAAATTGGAAATTACCAGACTTGGAGAGGTCGGTCGATCATTCTCGAGAATTCGCGAAGCATCGAGAGGCTTGGTTCTTATAAATACGCGGTGGCATCGTGCTAAACGCAGAAAGGCAAACCCGTGCGAATTGCCAGGGACGAAAAATAAGCGATAGACATATGGCGCAAGTGGAGTATTTACGTGCCAACTTTTCTAGTAAGTACAAACTTGAGCCATTTAAGCAACGTGCATCAGGAGGTATATCAGAGACAAGTGGAATATAATCAGGAGTAACAATAAGTGCGAATTACAAAATTGGTGTGAATTAAAGAATGGTTCTCCAATTAAATTCGTGGCTAAATCCAAGAATCTGGTCCATATAAAATATTCTTCTGAGTGTAAGTATTTTTGATATAATTGAATGTCTTAATTGCAAAATTGAAGAGAATCGACGCTTAAATAAGTCCGGTATTATATAAAATATTACACTTTAAGGTTTCGAAAATTGTACGGTACCTATATTTTGACATTTCATAGGCAACATCTGAGGAAAAATGTGTAAATCATAGACAAGATTTGTTATATGGACCATATTCTTGGATTGTGTCCAGCGATATTAGTTAATTTAAAACTTATTAACTATTAATTAATTGCAAATGTTTAATTCGCCTTAGTTTCAACATTAATTCATTTGAATATTAAATCAATTATGCACCATGTTTGCAAATATCTTCAAATGAAAGTTTACTGACTGGCTATGAGTTTACAAGTTAAACTGACCAGCGGTTTATAAGTGCCCTAGACGAAGTGATCCCGTCAAACCAATACAGTCCGGGCGGAAGCGATCGAGAGACCCAGGAGAGGAATATAACGGTGAGTCCATGTTTCTTGTTCCCTGAATTTCTGACGGTTACTTGTCTATTCAACAATATCTATGTAAACGATTATTAAATCAATTAATTTCTTAACCATTATGTTACTACCCGGAATTTGTCACACAATTTGTTCACCCGGGTACCTTGGATAGTTACACTATCCAAGGTACCCGGGTACTCAACCTGGATGGACGTTCCCCCATGCATTGTATTGTTTTGTATGTCACAAATTAATATTTAGACAGGGGTCAAGTAGCTTCTTAGAAGGTCGCTACTTTTAATAGCAATGTCCGTCTTCCCTTTCTCCCCTTCCCCCCCCCTTTCAAATAAATTAAATATTGGGGACTCGAACAAATAAAAGCATCTGGCGTTTATGAATAAGATTATTTTATTTAAATTTGAAGTTTAAAATGGGTACCCAGGTACCATGGTCGTAACATAAGGGTTAAATAAGAACATAATTACTTTGTGGTAACATATATTAATAAAAAGAAAACAATTTGTATCCAAACATTATTTATTATTAATATGTTTCGGATCCAATCATTTCATCAGGATACAAAGTAGGTACGTATACCAAAAATTAATATTGGAACTAAAAATATTAAAAAATATATATACATGTGAATTGAATTAAATATGAACTAATGTGAAAACAAATTAACAAGGTAACTATTTATAAAAGAGATTTGGTTATTTATAATATTTAATTTTCCATTAACACTTTTCCTAATTTTTTAAACTTATAATTTATCCAAGTATAATTCTATAATATTTATTTGTAGGTATGTAAAATTTATAAACACATATTTTTTAGAAAAAAGATACGAGAGACTCGAGGGCTATGAATAATAGATTTTTCATTTACATCCAAGTATAAATACTAGGATAATACAAAAAAATATATATTTATGAGAAAAAAAAGGTAACAGTGATTTTTTATTATGTCTATGTACTTAGTATACTTGTCACTTATTTTTTAAATCTGTGAAGATTTGGTTGTCTTGTTTGTTGTGGTTAGTCATTATACAGGGTTATTATCAAAACATTTATTACCTCGCAGGACTATATTTCAGCCTTGATTATGAGTCGAAAATGTTCAACCAGCCAAAGTTTGCATTTTTTTCAATATTTATAATACGTTTAACTATCATTACAATAACTTATATCGATTACGAAAACTTCATTTGTTTCCAATACAAGTTAAATAAAATGATAAAAACCCTGCAGAAATTCCAATTGGAATGTTCTTCAATTGGAATTTGAAGGTTTTTATTATTTAATTTGACTTGTAGTAAGGGAATGAATTTTTCATATTTGATATAAGTTATGACTAGTAGTTGGCAAAAAACCATGACAGGATCGGCTATGGGCCGGTTGTTTCAAGCTGGATCAAAGTAAAATTTCATTTAAAGCATAGATTTTTGCATTCTCCACCAATCAAACAATCCGGATCCGTAAAAGTCTATGCTTTAAACGAACTTTTATTCTAATCCAACTTGAAACAACCGGGCTTATGTGTATTTTCGATGTTTCGGAACTTCATATCCAGATCGTATCTCCTATTGTGTATGTGCCTTTGAACAAGGTATCCAGAAGAAACTACAGTCCACAAAGAACCTGGATGCGACGGGAGACTACGGAAAATAATCGGAATCCGGTGAGTTAATTCCACGCCTCATCCCTTTTCATCTGACGCATAGTCTGCGCTTACGACAGAATGGTTTGTTTCCAAAAGTTGATGAGTGTATTTTGTCGCCGCTCATTCGAAGTTTCGGAACTTCATATCGAGATTGTATCTCCTTTTGTGTATGTGCCTTTGAACAAAGTATCCATCAGAAACTACAGTTCACAAAGGACCTGAATGCGACGGGAGACTAGGGAGAATTATTATTATGACATTTAGACAAATAATTAAATTCAACGTACTTCTATTTACATACAAAATTGTTAATGGACACAACAATACATTTGAATTAGTAAGAAAAATAAGAGAAAACCAACATGAACATGACCATTGTACAAGAAAAAAAGACGAAATAAGATTGCCACTCAGAAAGAAAAAAAGATCGCAAACTTCTGTGATGTACAGTGGGATGAAGTTGTATGTGAGTCTGCCAGAGGATATTAGAGACGAAAAAAAAATCAAAATTTTTAAGAAAAAACTAAGAAAGTTGGTGATACGAACTTTTGATTAGAAATTTGATATACTGATTTTTACAATGTATATATTAGGAAATATAAATGTTATTATATTACCTATTTTAAGAATAAAAAAAAGAATAATCGGAATCCGGTGAGTTGTTTCCACGCCTTGTAAATTTTCTTCTGACGCGTAGTCTGCGCTTGCAACAGAATGGTTCGTTTCCAAAGGTTGATGAGAAAATTCAGAAAACTTACACCGTCCGCCCTCATCCGTACAGGGTCTTGTCCACCTCGGAGGTGCGCTCCACGCGGTCGGCGGCCACGCGCACGATGCCCTCCAGCAGCTCGGGGTGGCGCGCGGCGGCGCGGGCGAACTCGGCCGCGTCCAGGCGCAGCAGCTCGCACGGGCGCAGCGCCAGCACGGAGGCGGTGCGGCGCCGCGGCCCGCCCACCACGGCCACCTCCCCGAAGTAGGCGCCGTCCTGCAGGTGGCACAGCTCGCGCCCCCCGCCCGAGTACACGGCCACCGTCCCCGTCACGATGAAGTACATGCAGTCGCCTGGACGGTCAACGGGGGCAAGTCAGTACCGCGCGGTCTTCTGCGTTACTTTTATTTTGGGGATAAATGCAGATCTTGGGTTTGGGAGCCGTCAGATGCGCGAACCATAGACAATTATTCAATGTTTCAAAGGAACAGGCCTCGTTTGTCATGCGTACTGACGATTTTTAAATCGGAATTACTCGTTTATATAATAGTGCGGGATCATTTTACGACATATTTGGAATCAGGACACTCAATTATGCCGGAAGATTAGTTAATATTTCATGCAGCTCTTCCCAAACCCAAGATCTGCATTCCACCCAAATTTTGTGTAATTTTTAAATGTTTCTTAAATTTTCGATTGTTTCATACACTTAATAATGTTAATGTTAAACAAAAAATAAACCAACAATACCTTCATATGTATGTTCTGAAAACACAATAGCTTCGTCTCTGTGAGACTTTTATAATTTATTTTAATTAAAAAATAATCTTAAAATATGTATTCTATTATTTGTATGTATCTACTTATATTATTTGATTAATTACACCTACATGTTTCGGAAAAACCTTTCCATCGTCAGGGTGTTTTTTATGTCAAAATATCAAAATGAATAACGTCTTTTGTCTCATGTTTTTCAAAATTATTTGAAACATTATTTTTAAATATTATTGCTGATATTCTTGAATACTCGCAATTCTAAAAAAAATCCAATAATTGCGAGTACCTACTAATAAATATTTCTTTTTTACTTATTTTTATTTTGCGGATCTGTCTGCGCGGCTTTGTCGGGTCACCTGCCCAAGTATAGGTAGGTACTGTTGAAATAATTTTGAAACTGTGCCTGAACTTTTAATTAAATGTGTTGGACAACATTTATTCCTTTTCATAGACAGAGGCCAGACCTTATTACTGCATCATTCACATGTCAATTTCACAAAACAAACAAAATAGAAGGCACTCTGAAATTGTCACAAAAAAAGTATATTTGTTGTGAGGCTGACGTCTGTCGTGGTTTGTCTATTATGAGTTGATTGGGTTGACCACGGCAGAAGCCCATGAGTGGTGTAATTTAAGGTGTACGTGTTGCACAATTCACGTACCCTCGAATAATGAAGGATTTGGTCGGAAATCCGTTTCCAAAATCCATGAAATACTCGAGTGAATTCTTACCGATGCTGTTTACTTTGACGATCACCTCATTAGGCAGAAATATCTCCGAACGTAGCGTGGAGACGATCCTGACCAGCATCTCATCGGGAAGGTGCTTCAGGAAGGGCACATCCTCGACTACCTTCCGGCAGGAGTGCATCCTGACGTCTTGCAGCAGCCTTCCAGACACAGACTCTAAAATGTCAGTTTCCTGAAAAGGAAAAAAATGACGATTTCCATATTTTGAGCTAATCTTCATCAATATTTCACTTTCTCGCCGGCGTCTTTTCCAAGATCAGTACGGGCTGCGAATTTTTTAGACGATATAGAGTAGAGTAGAGAGACGATATAGAGTAGAGAGTAGAGATTTAGGTAGAGGAACAAAAAGGCGATCTCTTATGGTGGAGAAAGTCCAAAAGAAGTTTCTGAGATATCTCTACATGAGAGAGTACGGGCATTATCCTTGGCTTTACCCAACCGAGTTTCTTAAGGGTATGCTTGACTTCAATAGTCTAGAGACTAGAAGGAATGTGTATTTGATTACACATTTTTATCGATTGTTGCGCGGTATGATCGATAATACTGAAATTATGCAGAGCATTGGTTTGTAAGTTCCTGATAATTACATTAGACATCGTCGGCATAGATTGTTTCACATTCCAATATACAGGACCAACCTGCCGATGGTTATGCCTGTTGGAAGAGCTACAGGCTATGCCGAACAAAATCGCTTTGGGTATAGATATATTCCATGTGTCTGAAGGGGTTTTCCGAAGCAGGATTCTCCTACACCTTTGATATGAATGAATTTATATACGTTTGATATTTTGTTGTTTGTATCTTACTTATTATCTCACTTGTTAATAATGTTTACGAATTAAACATATGTTTGTAATGTAAATGTTATATTAATAATAAATAAATTGAAAATTGAAAATTCCGCATAGTACCGCGTACCACTTCAATGCTTGTAATGTTTCTTATTACTCGTCTGCGCAACGCAACGGATGGTTATGTGTTATCAGCCTCTGCATGTTTGTTCCTTTGTGGCGCTCTAGAGACCAAACTCATGGGCCAATTTTGATGATTCTTACGTCAATCGATTTGTCTTAATCTTGCAAGTGTCACTAAACTTAAATCCCATTGAAAATATAGACCGGCTCAAATCTTCCCAACAATGGGTCCCGACTGTTAAAGTTGCTATGTTCCGCATTAGAATTTATTATTTGTTTTATGTGTGCATCGATCATGAATCTATTTCAATGGTTTAGTTATTACAGAATTCTAGACAACTGGACTTGTTTTTTTCTTTTCAGTTTTTATATTAATTTCACTTTTTACGCAGTTGTGTTTTTTTTATTTTTTGAGTTAACTTTTTTATTTTTATTTCGAAGTAGATTAAGTGCAATAATCGACCACATTATGTGAGTAATTAACTTATAATCTCATATTTTATCTCGCTTAGCCGGGTAGTTGAGAATCAGATCTGAGTTTTACTTGTATTGCTTAATATTGTCACTATACTTAATATTGTCGCTATACATAATCACAAAATATTCATGAGAGGTATAAAAACAAAGGCAGCAATATTCCACTGAGGCGTTTCTGAGATAAATACAAAAAAACTATTACTACTCAAGGAAATCGCGATTTTACTAACAGCGCGGTTACGTCTGAACGATTACACACATACCTACATAAATAAGACCCGCGCGGATCTGAACGTGCACTAAGTGGATGCCCAACTTACAGAGAAAAATGATTTGTGATAGCGTAATTGATAGAATTGTAGCAGCTTATTCTTCAGATGTTGAGATAATTCCTTTCTGTCCATGTAGGCATTCAACTGCTGTATGGTCATGTAGTATTGGGCCTTGGAAGACTTGAGACCCAGTACCATAGATATTATTATAGCCATCGTATACGCGTACAGTGCCTAGAAAAAAAAATTCTTTGCAGAATATCATAACACTCAAAGAGCTTACAGAGGCGTGCACTGCATACACAAATAAATTACATAAAAAATTTAAAAAAAACAAGCTTATATTTAAATGTAGGTACAGTAGCCGGCAAACATCTTGAAATTTTACGGCGTAGTGGGGGGAAGTTTGCACATGTACCATTCCACCAAAGCGACCCAAATATTGTCTTCTGCGCATTCCCCCACTACGCCAAAAAATTTCAAGAAGTTTGCCGGCAACTGTACTAAAATGTAAAAAATAAATTTTCGGCCAAAAAATTTTTCTCGGTAAATAAAAGGTGGGAGCATTAGATATTGATATTGATTGCAAAATTCTGTTGTTGATGGAGGGGAAGCCACACTTTTATTTAATTACTAGCTATAACCCGTCAAAAATAACGGTACTTTTACATAAATAAATACTTTTACAAGTTATTATCTATTTATATATAAAAAATATCAAATAAGTCACGGACTTTACAGGAAACATTATTATTTTTATAATTTATTTCGCTGAAAATATATGTTTTATTTTTATTACAATTAAATATAAGCGTGGTTTAAGAAAAAAAATATGTAATATTATAATTTCATATTTTTTGATACTTGATGATTTATTGATTCATGTTTTATCATCGAGAATACGTCTGTATGCAAAATTTCAGCTCGATTGGACCTTGGGAAGCCGGGAATTTTTTTAAATTTTTATTTTATTTTCTTCTTTATATAAGTTAATAAATACTTATTCTTTAGGAACCGACATGTAAAAGTACCGTCATTTTTGACGGGTTACAGCTTGTACATACAGTATAAAATGCTTACCAAGGAAGATATCCAAACTAGCCCTGCATAAAGTTGATCACTGGTTGTCAGAGGATACTCCATACCGAGACCCTGATGAGTGATCAAAATTGCTGAAAAAAGAGGACACTGTTTAATATAAAAAAATTATTTATATACTAGCCGTGCCCATGCGGCTTCGCACGCGTAGATTTTTAGTACACTGTTTGAATCGTCATAGAACTTTCGCGAACCTTCTAGAACATTCTCCTTCCAGAACTTTCAAGAAATTTATCGAATGTACAGAAACCTTCTAGACACACCGACACATTCCGCCACTCAGCTTAGATCCTTATAGAATTTTCGGGTAATTTCTAGAACCTTCTCCTTCCAGAACTTTTTTTTCCGGAACCTTCTAGACTCGATTTTGAAACAATCCGAAGCATTTGCGGCCTTCCCATAACAAAACAATGTGCTAGAAAGCACATTTTCATCACCCACTCCCACCCACGCACAGCCACACCCACCAAACTATCCACCACCATAACCACCGGTGGGTGGTTGTGGAGAAAACTTGGCGGGTAGGGAAACACGGGTTTCTTTATATATATTTATATTGATTTTACTACTTATTTAAAAAAATATATAATATAAAGTGTAGTAAAAAATTTAAAAAATTTTTCAGGCATATTCTTGTGTACCTACCTATACTTATGTTTAAAATTCGGATGAGTATCATACATACATTAAAAAGAATATTGGTTTATACTCTATTTAAATATAAGTTGCATTTACCAGCGGTAACATCTATACTTTTTCATGGGAATAACAAATTTCCAACCATAGCTATAACGTAGTGGCATCAAACATGTTAAAAAATTTACATAAATGAAAAACATATGCAACTTTAAAAAAATTATAGATTTGTGGCTGTTCTTAGGTTGGGATCGGTGAACGTCGCGTTTTGTAAAGTGATCACTTAAGCTTGCCAAGACAGGTCGCAAGCCCTGTGGACGCCCAATAAAGACTTTCACGCATACTTTCCCATATAAGTAGCTTCATCTGTGTGAGACATGCATAATTTATGTTAACTAAAGTTAAATCTAAATTCACATTCAATAACTTTGGAGATGTGCGCTGTAGCACCTACCAAGAAATGAAGAGGCTGGCAGGTTTGAGATGCAATAAAAAAAAACTTGAAGAGAGATTCGTGTATATATTTTTTTCTCAATAAAAGAATACTATGGCAAAAAGGTGGACTGAAATAGATGAAGATGAAAAAAAGGAAAATGGATGAAGGTAGACTGGCTGAAGCTCACATAAAACTATATACATGTACTCGGAATTTCATTTCGTAATATTTTAGGGTTTCGGCACCCAATAATTTATATTGTTTAGTTTTTGTTATGAAGAAAATCCTTTTACAATATTCAGTTCACTCAAATGGTTTTCCTTTGGTGACTGTCAACGTCGGGAGGATCCGACAGGACACTTAAAATACTAACCAATAAAAACCAAGTTTTTATTTTACTCCCTTTCTTATTTTATCGGGTTTCGTGTCTACCAGATGCGTCGCAGTCTCTTCATGCGACTTACTCGGTTGTATGTAAAAACAATTAAAAATTTCTAAAAATTTAAAAATTATAATATAATTATTATTTTAACGAAAATTTGATAGTTATTTTTGATCGTCGCCACAAGTCTACTTGCAAAGTTTCAGCTCGATTGGATCACGGGAAAAGGGTTAAAAATCGATCTAAAGTTTTTTCGTCAATCAAGCAAACAGACGCTACGAGTTAAAAGAAAGGGAGTAAAAAGAAGAAGAATCTTTGACGTCTCTGATGTCCACAGTGATGTACAGGATACCCTATACAAAGTATCTGGAATAAAAAATGCAAGATATTTTCAAGTCAAGTATTTCAAATGCTAGATACAAATAACTTCCTGGAATGGTATCTGAAATATTAGATACAAAATACGTATCTTCCAAATACTTTTTAAAGATAAAATCCTTTTGTAAGAAAACATATTTTGTTGAATGTAAGTTTATTTTTTACGTGAATTATTTACGAATAAATCGCGTTGATCGCGCAAATGTGACAAAATAAAATATTATATTTTTAAAGTTTTAATTGAGACTTAAGTAAAACCAGTCCTTCAAACATTTTGTCGCTCATTTTTCTTCGATGAGGTCTCATTGTAGGTACATCATTAGAAAAAAATTATCTTAGCAATCTTAGTATTTACAAAATACTAAGATACCAAAAGAATGTACATATCTAAAAACAAGATACAAGATGAATATTCAAAAAAGTATTTCAGATACAAGATGAAAATACGTATTTTGCATCTTGTATCTGTATTTCAAATACTTGTATCTTAGATAAGTCACATTCCTGGATGTCCATAACTATTGATATTGAGGCGACATTATTGCGAGAACATTTTCGACTCATAATCTAGGCAAAAAATATTGTGAAGTACTTCCATTGAACACCTGTAAATTATACGAGAATTTTGTCCGTGGATATGGATGTTCTGAGAGTGAGTTTCAAAATATTTCAGGGGTTCGGTACTTGGCGGTACATTCACTGCAAATGCATATTTCGGCGTTTTTTTACGAAAATGTGGGTTTTTATTATTCATTTATACTTATCACAATGTATACTCTAGGCTGCAATCTTTTTAGGGCAATAACTTAGATAGAACCGTTGTTATTAATAAAAGTAATAAACTGGACATTATTTATAATAATTAATAAAATATAAGCATTAATCGACAGGCCGCGGCCAAATAATCGTTTTTATTGTCCTAGACGGCGCTAATTTTTAATGTATATTTATATGTACGCATGATATGTTTTTTATACATATAAATTAATCTTCATTATCTAGAATTTTTACAAAGTAAATCAAGAAATATTCAATATTAATAAAGTTATAATATTTTAAATATGCAAGAATTTTTTACGTTTTTTGTTCATTTTAAAACGCATTTTATCTATATTAAGATGTGATTTTAAACAGTGTATTCAATTTATTCTCATATTTTGAGGCTTTACTCACTTAATAATAGTTAGTTTTTTTATAAAGCAGTTGCCGATGGCATTCTGTTTTATAATTACGTCATTTATTGACACATTTCATACTTTGGAATTTTTATTTTTATATATCAATTAAGGTGTCTTTATTAAAAAAAAACTAACTTTTATTAAGTGAGTAAAGCCTCAAAACACGGGAATAAATAGCAAATACGAAAATCGTGCAATCCTCTTAAATAGGTTGTTTATTTTTTTGGTAAGTATATTAAAACCGCCCCATATTATTCGGTTGATTTAATATCGAATTTTTTGAAAATTCAAAGCTAGAAAAATAAGTATTTAATTATCATTATCGTACCAGCTCTAAACAACCCGACAAAGAATCGTTCATCTCTTGGTTTTCCCCAAACGTTGAAAAATGACAACCACGAAAAGGGATCAGGATGGATAGGGTCGTAGCTACCCTCGCTTAAATATACAACGGAAAACTGTAGAAAGGTGACCCAGGTTATGTAGATAACGACGATCATGAGCACCTTTGTCACGTGCATTGCCATCAACTAAAAATAACAGTAAAATTATTAGGTTAAATTGAGAGCATTAATTAACCTTTCCCATACGGTGAAAAAAATAAAAACACATGTCCCGCTGCTGTAAACTCAGTAAACATGCATTCTTTTGCGACTTTTCAGTCGGATAAATATAAATAATTTCATTTTTTGATTATGTTATAAATTAATATAATTGTTGATAAAACGTTAATAAATATATACATTTATACAGGGTGTACCAGAGATAGCAGTAGAAACTTGGCCGATAGATTCCTGACTATGTTATGAGTCTAAAATGTTCAAGCAACCATGACCTAATATCAATATTTATGGAGAGATGCAATATCAAAGTTTGCATTTTTTAAAATATTTCTGACTTATTTTTTGTAAAAAGTTGAACTGTTAAAAAAAATACAAACTTTGATATTGCATATCTCCATAAACATTGATATTCATCATGGATGATCATGGTTGCTTGAATATTTTAGACTCATACCATAGCCAGGAATCTATCGGCCAAGTTTTGCTGCTAGCTCTAGTACACCCTGTATAAATGTATTAATTATTGTGTAAGAGTGCTAAAAATGAAAAAAAAAATTGATAATCACGAACGACACAAATGACAAGTCAAATTCAGCTAGCACGTTTCCTGCTACTATAGAGTGTAAGTTAGCACGTACATCACGCACTGCGCTCCCCGCACCACTGCCCACCCCAATACATACACGTATTGATAAATAAATGCCAGTTTCTTCGAGAAAACATTTTCTTGCGTCCGGTAAATCTATTTATTTTATCCAATACATAAATACATTATGGAGAAATGCGTTAATTATGAACTCTGTAATTAGTATATTTATAGAGACATTCACATAATTACAGGCGATATCAATTCAATTTACAGCACCGGAGGGGAAAGGTTAACAATGAATAGGACGTGCAATATTTACAAGATATGGTCGAATATAAGCATCGATCAAAATTTTACACGATGGCATGTTTTCAATTGAATCTGGCCACTGTATGTTTAAACTGGAGGAAAGGAATTAATTAGAGCACAGGAAAGAAGAATATTAATACTGCGCAATATTATACATACCTTCATTTCCATTCGTAATGCAAAGTTTTCAAAATAGTGGAGCAACGGATAAACTCTGATCGCTTTAATTATAAAAAAGATGTCTGTGTACACATGATTGACTCCGGTGATAACCTCAAACAGTACAACAAACGGAATTAACGCCAGTAAATCGAAAAATAATGTTCCCTTCATATACCTGGAGGCCACCTGCCGAAAATCCAAGCAAGCTTCGTAATCTTTACGATTCTGAATACCTGTGAAAAATGTGAGAATCATGTTAACGAAACAAAACATTTCCAACACTAGTCCAGCTTCTTCGTAAATCCATTTTCCTTCCTCATCCTCGTCGATCTGCACGATCGCCATGTAAAAAGGTGTTACTAATATTGACGTGGTCAAAATAATAATCATTAAAGCCTCCCACCAAGCGCGAAATTTGCTCGCTGGGTGTATCATGAATCGGTGGTACAAAAAATGTCTGGTCTTCTCTCTCTCGATTGAAAACTGCGAGCGAAACAATTTTTGAGCCATGGCGTCCGATTCCGAAACCAAGCGAAAACGCAAACACCATCTTCTCAATCGTGAAAATCTCACATTGTCCGGTATTGCAAATGATATTGGATCAATGAGCTCTTCTTTAATGGTACAATTGTGTCCTCGATTTTGAAATGGATTATAAGTCGTCTTTTTTCCCTTTCTCTTGAATTCCATAATTACTTCAAACACTTTATTTTCTTACAAAACAGCCTCTGACAGACCGAGGTGATTTGTTTGTTTTATCTAAAATAAAATCTATTTTCAAATTATAGCTATGGATTTATCATAGTTCACGATTTGTATTTTCATGACCATTTTCAAACCCATTTAAACATAAAATAATGACTGACCTATTTGAATTTGAATGAATAATTGTAACATTAAATATCACATTGGACTTCATTGTAGAATAAATCGGTTAGAGAAAATGGGAGAAGCCAGACTAAGGTTAAGTTATTAACGTTTGAGGAGACCAGACTATCGTAACGACTAAACTGTTTTAAGATTAATTAGTGGCAAAAGACAGCGAATAACACATCAAGCAACTGGTGGTCAAACATTGAGAAGCATATACTCCCTCACCCAAGAGCGGATCCAGCTTTGGCGCCAGGGGGGGTCACATAGTCGTGGTCAAGTCACAAGAAGTTATAATTTAGGGCTGGGTTCAGGTTCACCTAGGTCCTGGACCAATCCCAGGAGGGGGTCATGACCCCCATGACCCCCCCCCCTAGATCCGCCCTTGCCCGCCCACACACATGAATCTTAATTCTTTATTGAATAAAGGAAAAGATGTAGAAAAAAATCAAATGAAGTTCAACATTTCGCGTAATATTGTGAAGATTATTTGCTTTTGGTGGCGTACAAGGGGCGAAAAGTATTGCTTAGACCCTGCTTAGGCCCGAATTCAATACTTAGATGATTTAAAGGTTTAGGTATACCTTAAAAGTGTTATTTTGTACTGAAAATTACGCTTTTAAGACTAATATTTAAGCCTAAGTATTGACTCTGAATTCGGACCTTAACCATTATCATAGACAATTACGAGAATTCACTTCGAGAAACGTTTAATGTTTACATCTCTCAAAACTTCACAGTAAGTGATATATTGTCTACGGTTGTTTTGCCGCGATATGTCATTCTACACTAGTGATTATAACCAAATGTTTTGGCGAAGATCAACTCTTATTATTTAATACTTCTAAACTTTCACATGGGTAGTGTAGTGTACACACTTTTTACTAAAACTGTTATCCGCGATAGATATAAACATAGTATTGAATGAGTTTGAGGAATACGAGTTTTTAACTGCGATTGAAAGTATTCATTATGTTAAAAACATTAAAAATATTCTTAGCGATGATTAGCCATTCGGTGGTAAATATGAAG
The DNA here is from genome assembly GCA_016648135.1 of Agrypnia vestita. NCBI lineage: Eukaryota > Metazoa > Arthropoda > Insecta > Trichoptera > Phryganeidae > Agrypnia > Agrypnia vestita. The sequence continues at coordinate 22,961 of JADDOH010009251.1, read as the reverse complement.
GATAACGTGCGACAGCTGTTGAGATAACCATGCTTGGTATGCATATTTTATTTATTCTGCATATTATATTTGTTATTGTTTTATTTCCATAGTGATAATTAAAACTGTCTCCTTTTAGGATTTTGAAATGATAAACCTTTTGCTCGATAAACCCGAACCTCTTTCAAAGATGTCTGACCTGCCTATTATTTCCATCTCAAAGGAAAAAGGACTGGAAAAGAAGATTATATATTTATACAAGAGCAATCCGTTTTTATGGAAGAAGATGCACCCGCGATACACAGACTCCGGACTCAAGAAATATGCCCTTGAGAAGATTGCTCTCCATTTGAAAATAACCAAACAAGAACTGGTTAAAAAAATTACATCAATCAGGCAACGCATACATCAAATTGTCAATAACTTTGTTGAGGCGGAGGCGAGAGAAGGACTGATGGTAACAGAATCAAAGTATCGGCATTTTGTAGATTGTCAATTTCTGTTTGATGAACTCTTGAAAAGGCGGCGGAAGGTGTGTAATAAACATTATTAATTAACAACGCTTGATTTTTTTCAGATCCAACATTTTGTTGGATTTATATGTCTGCAAAAATATGCCAAATTTGGTGGCGAAGGTGTATGGCCAATATGGGAGCTATTGCTCGTAAAATTGTCTTGGGTGTGTGGTGGGTCCCTCTTCACCGATTGCAAAATGTTTGGTGTCAGATTTTCGAAAAACTAATTGCGTTTTTCATGATTTTCCCAAACAATGTTGTCAGTCTTGAGAAATTAAAATTTTGTCAAAATGCAATGCAGAAATCTGTCAAATTTCAATAATAATTTTCCAGATAGTTGTCATAGCGTTTTTTACACTAATTTAGTACTTGGTGACCACTGGAGACTCATAATCAACTTCTTATCATTCCTCTGGCATTAACAAATCCCAACCACTTCATTGGAGATCTTTCTGTATGTGGAAGAACTTCTCTTTCGGCCTAGTAACCTTTTCTCTCCGATACTGTAAACTTCGTTGACATTGCCTCTTATGTGAATATCTCTGTAAAATACTAAATACAGAGTTCATATTATAAATATTTATACAGACATTTGATGTTTGCAACTCTAAACACGTGTTTGGCCATTATAAACAATGTGGAACATTTTTGTTTTATAAAATATTTTATAAACAAATTTTGAAATTCTTCCGGGATAATCTGCATCCCGGTTAATCCAATTCTAGATAGTTGGAAGTCTGCTGTATTTTTCATAAACTTGAATTAAATGTTGTTTTATCAGTAGAATTTGAATTTCCTGAAGAAAACACTGAATATTTTTTGAATTTTTTTTTTTTTATATTGAATATTGTACTACAAATTAAAGAGAAAAAGTCTTTTTCTGTTAGCATTTTAAGACATACCTAAAGATAATGAAGCATGTCTCATTGCTAAAAGGATTAATATGCTGAATTACAGAAAGATGAAGCAAAACAGAAGAATACAGCAGTCCGCCAGACTGTTAGCGAGCGGTTGATGTGCGAGAGTTGCATATTCACCATGGTTATGGACCACCATCTCACCTTGGGCGCCAAGGAAGACGACCAAATCAATTGGAATGAAATCTCTCACTTCGTCAGGACAAAATCGTCACTCAAAATCACGCCGGCAATCGCTAAGGAAATATGGAACAATTTGTCAAAAAGTATTTTAGTCATTTACAAACAAATAAAAGTAACGCTCAACGAGGTTACCACCGGTTTTGAAACAGTCTGGGAAGCTCTGAAGAAATTAGTTAAATTTTCCGGGTTGACTATTCATAGCTTATACGTCAAGTCAATTTTGGTGAGTACATTTTTTATATATAAATATATACAGGGTGTCCCGTATCTCGACGTCTAGCCGAAATCGGGAGATAGTCCAAGTTATAATAGTTATCAGAAATCATGCGTTTTTTTAAATTATAAGGATTTAAAAAAATCTACATCCTTTTAATGGTCTTTTCACTCCTGTTGCTACAAATCTTTATTTTTCTTCATTTTTTTATTATTATGTAATCCTGAATAATGCTTCTGTAAACTTTTGTCCAAAGTTCAAAGCCAACTGCTCCAGCTTGGAAGAAAATGTCACTTTTTGACCAAACCAAGTATTCCAAAGCAATACTTTGCTCAGTTTTGACTGACTGTTTTTTTAACTTGTTGTGCGCCGTAAATTTTCAGAATTTTTTGTGATTTTTCTTTTTACGAAAAAAACATGAAAACATGCGTATATTAAAAAAAAACACACACATTCATATTATTTTATCGTAAGTGTCGAAATGCAATGATTTTTTTATCATTTAAGTAAAAAAAATAATCTTTTTTTGAATTTCCATAATGTTGCCAGCGCAACATTTTCTGAAAAATAATAATAATTTTTTATTTGTTTATTAGAGACAACACTACTATTAATAATAATAATCTTCTTCTGTGTGGTATATTTTGTTGCACGGCACGGCACACGACGGGACATCGCACTCATAACACATAAATATGATACACTTTCACACACACACATATTTCAAATAAACGCAACAAAATTGCGTGTATTTTTGTTAATAAATCACTATTAGTATTCAATTGAATCATAAACCAACAAAAACTGACAAATATCGCAAAACATATCGTATATATTTGTATATACGTGTACAAATAAATCGAAAATCGAAAAAAAATAAATCGTATTTCCCGCGCACATTGCGCGTGACCTTGACGATGGAATATTTGAATTTCGATTGCACAACACGCGATCGGAGCGCCATCTATAACAATTCTATACGATTTTGACGGCAGAAAAACTTCTGTTTTGATTGTTGATTTAAAATATAATCCGTGATGTTTTTGAGTTGAAAATGGAACGACAGGTCACAACAGGATTTCTCTATTGGGAAAAAATTACGTTTTTCAATTTTTTTTTTTCAATTTTTCGATTTTTTTTTTTTCATTTCGATTTCAATTTCAATCGATACGCGGCCGTCGATAAATAATTTATTTTGTGCCTGTCGCATATATGCGACGCGGCCCAGGGGGGGTTAAATTTTTTTTTCTGATAACTAATATGACTTGGCCTATCACCCGATTTCGGCTTATAGGACACCCTATATAAAAGCGAGGCAACAATATCCAAAAAAACTAAAAAATATTTTGTTTACTGTCACCGACAATAGGCATGATGACAGATTTTGAAATAGTCTTATATAATGTAGGTACATGTCTAATATTACCGAAAATAACATCAATAATAAATTAATTTTTTACGCAAATAATTGCATTTTCATCTACCTACATGTTTTTAATTTCGCGCAAAAACGCCCGCAGCTGTCATTTCGTCTACGTGACGTCAAGCATTGGTAAACATTGCATTGTGTCTATGACAACAGTTCAAAGACACGGTGATGATTCGCTCTGAACGGCGTTTCAGCTAAAATGGCGGATTGTACAATTTTGTACTTTTATTTTATTGAAAATCTTATTTATCTCAATGTGTAGGTACATTAAAACTGCATCTTTTTTTTTTTTCATCCTTTCACAATATTTTCTTCTCTAAGGCCCGGTTGCGCTATCTAAAGTAAAGGTAAAAAAAAGTTACTTGAGTAACTTTTTTTACTAAAACGGGTTGCGCCATCTATGGTAAAAATGTTTAAACTCGCCGAAGTACATACATGAGTAACTTTTTTTTTACTCCAAGATAGGGGGGTAAAGGTAAAAACGTTGGTAAAAAAAATGGCCGTCCTCTCACAGCTGATTTGAAAATGTGACATTTATCCATATAGGTACTTGTCATTTGAATTTTGTCGCTGTCATTTTCGTATTGAAATTTGTAAACATTAAAATGAATCTCTTAATTTCGCGTTATTTTAGCAATGGTTTGACGTTTGTTTCATAGAATAAAGTGGTTTGTTTGAACTGGTTTTGAATCGTAAAAGTACGTATTGCCAGTGGTGAAAAACTGAAATAAATCAAATTCCATAGACAAATGCGGTATTTGAGGTTTATTCCACTTGGCACCCTATTAGCCTTATGATTGGTTAGACAGCGGTAAAAAAGTCGTTTGTGCAACCCGAAATCGAGTTTACTCTGAGCTGAGGGTAAAAAAAGTTACTCGGGTCAATGTTACTCGAACCAAATTTACTTCTGCTGGCGCAACCGAACCTATAATCACTTATTATTTAATTCTTTAATACTGTCATCATGCCCGTTACTTATTTAGAATGTACCGAATTCGAGATTTTATAGGAACTATAGTGTTATCCCTTCCAAAATCATGTTTCCAAACAACTATGAAAAGTAAAGGCAGCTATATCCATTTCAACCCCAATCCCCAAGGATGTATCACATGATAAAATGGCCGCTTCCTACTAAAGTGACAGTTGATGTCGATTTTAAACTGAAACATCGTAGCAAAGACAACAATGTTATTACAGGAATCTTTAAATAAACTTCATGTTTGGTGTGCTGCTAATAAACTTTACTTAAATACAGATAAATGTCACTATTACCTTCAATAGAATTAAAAGTCCAATCAATTTTTATTATAGTATAAATAAAGATGATTTGAATAAATTAACGGAAGTCAACGACTTGGGTATCTTGTTAGACTCTAAATTAAATTATATTAGCCATTATATAAACCAAATTTCAAACAAAGGTCTTTAATTACTCGACTTTATTACTCGCAGTTGAAGTCAGTTGAAATACTGCGGCCCATTCACTCATTAGAAAAAGATTTGTGAATTACAGATTAGGAATTTTAATTAAACACATAAACCATAATGACCTTGAACATATAAACTATGATAGACTCATAATTGCTGATGTTACATTTTTGTACAAAATAATTCTTGGATGCCCTTGACTTTCTATCGTCCAAATCATTCTGCATACCGGCCAGAAATACTCAATCACAAACATTCTTTCACCGCAATAAAACTAACATTAAAAATACTCTACCATTAACAGACTTTTAATACTAGAAAATGAATATGCACAAATAGCAGATATTCTCTGTGTGAACGTGGGTCGATACTGGTATCCGCTTGGCGATCATTTCACAGTTAATCTATTGATTTAATTACTTAATTTGTTTGATTCGATCTTTGTTCTAGGTGTGCGATATTTCATTTAATTATATGTTTTTTCCTATATCTTTTTTTGAGTTTATTATTATCATTATGAACATGCGCAAGCGTTTTTGTATGTATGTGTGTATCAGAGCTAGCAGAAAAAACTTGGCCGGTAGATTCCTGCCTATGTTATGAGTGTAAAATGTTCAAGCAACCATGACCTAATATCAATATGTAGTTATGGAGATATGCAATATCAAAGTTTGCATTTTTTTTTCAATATTTCTGACTTATTTTTTGCAAAAAGTTGAACTATCATTACAGTAACTTATATCGATTATAAAAAAATCATTTGCTTCAATACAAATTAAATAAAATGATAGAAACTTTGTAAAAAAAAACTTTTTTCAATTTTTGTAAGGCTTTTATCATTTTATTCGACTTGTATTAAAGCGAACGAATTTTTCATAATCGAAATAAGTTACTGTAATGATAGTTCAACATTTTGCAAAAAATGTCAGAAATATTGGGAAAAAATGCAAACTTTGATATTGCATATCTTCATAGTTATTAATATTAGGTCATGGTTGCTTGAACATTTTACATTCATAACATAGGCAGGAATCTACCGGCCAAGTTTCTGCTGCTAGCCCTTGTACTCCCTGTATAATGTGTGTGTGTGTGTGTGTGTGTGTGTATGTATGCATGCATGCATGTATGTATGTATTTGTGCATATGTGTATTTATAAATATGTAAGTATATATACATGTGTAAGTATATATACATGTATATGCTTTCATGTATTCGGGTATACACTTACACAAGTAATGTACACTGTGTTATCTATATTATTTTGTAAAAGGTGTTAAGCCATTGAAATAAATAAATATCTATTTACATATATAGCAATAGCAGCAAAGCCTATTTAATAGCAAACACAGCAATATCCATATTTTTTTTTTTTTTTTTAAATAGAGATGCGAACACGGAATACGTGTCACATCAATATTCTTACTATTTTCAAACTAAGCTAAACGCTTGTGCTATGAAAATAGGACTAACTTGCTAGTATGGGTGGAGATTAGAACCCGCGACCATTGTATCACGAGGCGAGTGTCCTAACCACAAGACCAACAAGCTACTCGAAGTTAAAATTAGATATTTTATTTTAAAAGTTAGATATTTATTTATACACATACCTATACAAAACTGAAGCGGAAATTATTTTTAAAAAATTATTACTTATACATAATATGTAGGATTCATAGATTCCTTCATAGATTAGTGACAGGTTTTTTTGTATTTATCTCAGAAACATCCCAGTGGGATATTACTGCTTTTGCTTTGCTTTTATACCCCTTTATCATTGGAAGCTTTGCATATGTATGATTTGTTCTTAGCTTATATAATAATATATATATATTTTTTTTAAAAAGGTGTGCTAATTCTCTACATTAGAATTCCTTCAAATGGTTTTGTTTTTTTTTTTCAGAAAGTGTATGCTAAAAAAACTGGCACATCCAGATATGATGACAATCAATTTTTATTTGAATTGATTAGCAAAAACCCTATTTTGATGAGGAAGTCCAAGAAAGACACGAAGGAGGAAAAGCAAAGAATTTGGGATCAAATAACTAGTTCCTACAATTGGTATTCTTATTACTTATTCTATTTTTGGTTGCGTTTAAAAATTTCAATGAGAGTTTTTTTTTTTAAAAAACATTAAAAACTTTATTCGCCATGAAATAGCTGACACTCATACTTATTGTAAGAGTAATCACATCAGATCATTTCAAGGATATTAAAATTTTAATAATAAACAAAATAAATAAATATATAATGACGCTCCTGGAAATTTCAAGGGGTTTTTTATTGATTTTTTTAGTTCATTTTTAAATTACATCTTGAATTTTTTTAACTTTTCAGCTAATGAATTGAAAGCTTTAATTCCTACAAAGGAATAATGGTTCTGGGCTGCGCTTGTTTTATATTTGGGCATTTTTAAATTTAGAAAAGATCTTGTTGACCTGGAATTTACAGAATCCATTATATATGTTTCTTTAAAGATTTGTACTAATGATATTTTTTTTAAATTTCCATAACAGTAGGCACACATAATTCTTGAAATAATTGGTTGTAGGGTAGGTTCTGGGTTTTTTAAAAATAACTTTAATTATGCTTTTTTGTGCTATTAAGAATGATGTTTTATGTGATCTTCCCCACCCAACGATACTTTATTGGCACTTCATTGTTTATTTTTGAAATAAATATGTAACAGATTTTCATTGCATTTGGCTTCAAAACTGTAGAGTGTCTGATTGCATGTTTTGTCTTGATTTGACACTACCATGCATCGACATACTATATTTTTATCACCGGACCATAAATTTTTGCAAAATTTAGAAAAATGTATTATCTACTTCCTGCGCAACAAAATTATGTACTTACTTACTTACCATCACGCCGTTTCCCCGCGGGGGTTGGCAGAGAGGATAGAGCGCCATACTCTTCTGTCCTGACATACAACTTTCGCTTCGTCTACATTCATTCATCTTCGCATGCAAGCTCGACGGTTGTTCAGGCTTCTAACAGGACCATCTTCCAGTATCTGGTTAATCTGGTCATGCCACGTCTTCCGTGGTCACCCTCTCTTTCTGGCGCCGTCAACATTTGCATCATATATCTTTCTTACCATTCTTTCCTCATTCATTCGCTCAACATGCCCAAACCACCTGAGCGACCTTATGTACACCTATTGAAAATATAATTTCAGTAGTTATTCATTGTTTTGTTCACTTTATTGCTAACAGTTATAGTAGACTCCCGATTATCCAAAAATTTACCAAAAATATAATGAAAAAATCATGCACTTTACTGTCAAAAAACCTCACATGTGTATGACTTCACACAAAAAAAAAAGCCGCTGAGATCAGAGGGTAGAGGTGTCAAATATTTTTTTGCACAATCATTATTCACTTTACTAAAAAACTCATCAAAAAAGAAAAAGGAATCACTCAGAAAAATATGAAAGTAAATAGAAATGTTTTTGCCGTTCTTGATATTTATTTATTACAAATGTAAAATAATATTTATTTATTACAAATGTAACGCAGTTGTTTTATAAAGAATAAAAGTCATTTTATAAAGAATAAAATTCTATTTTGTAAAGATGTGACAATGACGAATGAATGCAACTAACGCTATTCCCATAAGACATAAAAACAAACAAAATAATGAATATAAAAAAAATGTTTTTTGAGATCACTTTTAGGGCACGACGGACAACTTATTTTTCGATTATAAATACATGTTCGAGCATTAAGAGCAATGTGGAACATTTCCGTTTTTCTAAATTCGTCCCAGTTTATCCGCATCCACGATAATCAGATTGAAGTTGTTGTTTTGACTTGACTTATTTACGTGTTAATTGAAAAAATTTCATTGTTACGAATTTCAGGAAAACAAAAAATAATTTAGAGACTCCATTGTTACGAAAACAGTGGTGTCAGTTGCTTCGTAAAATTGAAAGCAGGATGAGAATTTTTATGGCATCGAGGGAAGATTCCGAAGCAGTCTGTATCTGTGCACCGACTGATTTGGAGGAACAGATTCTCAAATGCTACCCCAGATTACTCCTCGCTTCTTTTAATTACAATTCGGTGAGTTAATTGAACTCATACACATAAACGTAGCAGCATTTGTATCCTGTGGAGATACATCGACAATAGAAAAGAAAACTGACCATTTTAGTTTGTAGTAACCTGCTTAGGCCCGGTTGTTAGAAGTTGGATTAAAATAAAAGTTTGTTTAATGCATAGATTTTTACGGAGACGGATCGTTTGATTGGTGGAGAACGCAAAAATCTATGCTTTAAACTAACTTTTACTTTAATCCATCTTGTAACAACCGGATCTTACTGGTGCAATTAAATAGCAAAGGTGATCTCTCATTCGAGTCACTTATGGTTAATGCATCCAACCCTTAGCTAAAATTCCATCTATGATTACGGGTTTTGGTTTTAAGATTCACTTCCCTTTTTATGGTAAGTTAACCACGTTATTAATTAATAATTCGTCGCTGTTTATACCATTAATCTTACGTGACGTTTTAGTACACTTTGAGATAAACGAATAAAACTGTTTTAAAAATAATTGCACAGACTAGATTTATAAAAAATGTTTTAAGTAATTACTAGGTAGACTTTCCAGATGAACGGCAACATTTTTTTTAGTATTTCTCCATTATTTATATGAAAAATTGACAAATTGATGCATTCATCTCAGAATGTTCTAAACGGCACATTGGCTTTATTATATATAAAGCGACGAATTGTTATTTTGATACAATTATATATTTTTATTGACATTGTACGAGGGTGGTGTGATGGGGGAGTGATTTTTCAATAAAAAACTTATTTTACAGTAAAAAATGTATCTTATTTTTAAACATAATCCCGTTGCATTTAATTCTACACACTTAGCCCAGCGAGTTTCCGATTTTTTCAAACCATCTAAAAAGTAATATTTCAACTAGGCATTTATTTCAGCTATAATATGTAGTCAATAAAGATTAAACCTCAGGAATCGCAAGAAATTGCGAGCATAGTACAACGAAACCACCACAACTAAAAACATTTGTGCATTCTATGGTGAATTTTTGCAGGTTCGTCTATGACAGATTTAAAAGCCTCGAAGTTATTTTTTATATGCTACTTTCCCATCTAAAAAATAGCTTTGTCTGTATGAGACATCTACAGTATCTTGATTAATGATGTCCCCCTGGAAGAATCCAGTATTGTGTTCTTGAAGAATTTGAACATCCTCAAAATATTCTGAAACACAAAAGTGGAACACCAAAAATCATCAAAATCATCTGCATAGCTGCAGAAAATTAAGCCATTCCTACGATTTTGATTCAAGAATTAACAAATAGGACACGACTTCCGTAGGCCACCATTTAAAGACGTTGGAAAAAATCGGAAAGGTAAGGAGTGTGGTTTCCGCACGCACTGAGCGACGAGAACAAGTTGACGGGTGTTTAAATGTGTGAACCGGGGTCAAGAAATGGATATTGTATGATAATAAACAACCCAAAAGGCAATGGCTATCGCCGCAACAGTTAGCAAGACCTACCCATGACCCGGCCATACCATAAAAAAGAATCTATTATTTATTTGGTGGGACATTCATGGCGTAATTTATTTTAAATTGCATGAAGAATTGAAAAAAAAATGAGACCTGTTCTGAAGAGTCGACATACACTGTTCCTGCAACACGACAACGCACGGCCTCATACAGCGAGAATAATGCAAGAAAAAATTAATGTTTTCAGATGGAAAACTGTTGCTCACCCACCATATTCTCCTGATTTAATACTCTCTGATTACCACTTAGATATTTTCAACATAATTTAGTTGGTAAAAAAATTAATATTATCTATGAAGTGAAAACAACCCTTCCTGAATATTTTAAATCAACAGTTTTTACAAACAAGAGATTAAAAATTTGACTGAAAATTGGAAGAAGACTGTGTCTGTCGATGGAGATTATGTATTTTGTAGAATAATATTGTGAAAATAAATTTGTTTGCGAAAAATGATTTTGAATTATAAAAATGCTTTTTTTTGGTATCCCTAATTAGTGATGGTTAAACCGTTATTTTAACCAGTTATTTTCTCCATAATTATTTAGGATTTGTATCTGGTTGCATCGATGACTGATAAAACGATGAACTAAAATATAATTGTTGTCTAGTGCCGATGGTTGTCTGTCGAATTGCAAAAAATCAGTTGCCAAACATCGACACAATCAGATACAAATCTCAAATAACGGTTAGTGTGTCACCAGTGTACCATCACTACCCCTAATATTTTCATAACTTTTTCCCAGTTTCTTTAATGTTTTTTCTATGTAAGAAGTAATGTTTAATTAACAGGGTATTTTTTTTGTCCACATTTACACGTCAAAGAATTTTTTTTTTTTAAATGAGTGCAAAAACTAAACTGATAGATTTCCGTGAAATATTGACAGCATGCTTCAAAAATATGGCCAAAGTCATTAATATAATCAGCGTAGAAATTTTTTTGCCAGCCGTTGAAAAGTAGCCTTCATATTTGCTATTTTTTTCAGTGCAGATTTCCTAGGTATGTCAATTTTTCCCAAGCAAAGTTTTTAATGTTTTTATTATTTTTTTAATTGCATTTATTATAGCCGTTTTTATATAGTCATTGTTTTTTGCATTTTACTCTACAGCATGTAATAACAGACAGCAAAGATTGCGCGGAGAGTGAAAGATCAGACCATATCAACGAGGATGCTGGTAATCCCGTATCGCAGGAAGAAATTGTTAGCTCTAAATCAACAGACAGGATGTCGTCAAACGAGGAAACGGCTTCCCAAAGATTGGAAATAATTGATATCAGAGTTGGTGATGAGGAATGTGCCGTTATGAGTGAAATCACTGAAGACTTCTTGGACGACCTTGAGATTAAGCATTTAACGTGCGGAATAAATAACCCAGAAGGTACTTAACATTATATTTGTCACAACCCAAGTCTGTACTTATACCACTGTCAGAGTGTTTCAATTTTTTATTATTTATCAATGATATTTCTCTTTATACAAGCAATCAAAATTTTCCCACACCAATTGGAAGGCATTCTACAACAGTGTTTTAAGTCACGTTTATCTCAAACTGACATATTTTACAGGACTTAGAGCGAATAAATCTTTTCTTGCCCGTTTTATCCTTTATGGTTTTATCACACTAACTGTTTATAAATCAGGATTTTGATAAAGATCTTTTAACTCTTAATTGCAACAATTTTGCTGTTACCTGAACACATAGAAATCTTTTGGGGTTAGGTCCGGAGAATAAGGAGGGTGTTATAAAAGTGACCAAAAGTCTCAAAAAAATTCTCTGGCCATTTATATCTACGTGGCAATGATTGCATTTATTAAATTGTTTACATATTTTGGTATTAAAATTTAATTAATTGAATTCGAATTTAAACACCTGCTGCAGGCAAAATAAGCTGGTACCATAAAGAAAATCGGTTTTTTAGAGAAAATAATAATAACCCATAACATACAATGTAACATTTTTATGAATCGGCCCAACATTTATCAAAATTTTGGAAGACTTAATTAACTTAATGACTTGAAGAAAACGCACTTTCAGAATATAGTAATAAAATATTATTTTCATTGATTATTTCATTATTTTATTCAATTTTCATTTAATTTTTTATAGATGAGTTGTGTGATGAGGCTGTGTCATTTTTGATTGTGAAATGGCTGGCGCAGTACCTGAAGCTGAAAGGTGACGGCGAATGTAACCTCTCTTCGTATGACATCAGAAATGGAATTTGGAAAAGCGTAGCTGAAAAACTTCTTCCCTTTTCTTCTCAGCATTCCCCTGAAAGTGTTTATACCAGATGGCAAGGGATATTTGCCGACACAATGTGCAATTTGCAATCCGATAAAAGGTATGAAACATTCGGTATTTGTCCCAGTATTATTGACGTTGACCATGGTTTGTTTGGTTTTATACTCTACACTATTTTGGATACCTAAATTTTTCATTCAAAAACGTCCAGTGTTCGCTCTTTCCTCTTAGTTAGTACTTATTTAGTAAAATTAAATTAAGATTATTTTAATTCAAACCTAGATAATTAAAAATCTGTCGAATTTTAATATCACACAAATCAAAAATTTTTTAATTTCATACTTGATTAACCCTGATAATTCGAAAACCCCGGAAGCCTTCCATACATTTAACACTCCGTTACATGCGCTGCAAATAATTACGTATTTACACGCGCGGGGCACCCCTGTGCCCCAAAGTAATTGATGGATTATTTGTTATATGGGTAGAAATAAAAAATAAACATATTTTATACATAATCAGTCTTTATTGACACTTATAATGAAAACAATAAATAAATCTTTTCTCTATAAAAACAAGAACAAAAATATTTTTTCCTCAACCTTAGAAAATTAGGAAAAAATTGACATGGAAATTATAAATTTGAGATTTTAGTCTTCATTAGTTAACTTATTAAGATCATTTTGACTTTGGTTATAACACTGAATGCATATACAGTAAAAGCTCTTTAATACGAAATTCAGGGGACCGAAATTCAACAAAAAAATTCGAATTTCGAATTAGGGAAGTAGAATTAGTAGGAAGTTTGTAAACCATCAACACACTTTCTAAACATTTCCAAGTGTACAAACAAATGCATTTTTTAACATGTATATTCAAACATATTTATTTGGCTAATGTTGCATTCATTTTTGTCAGTTGTTTCAATAAAATTAAAATAAATTACATTGATATATGATCTTGAGCCATCAATTCAATTTTAAAACAGAAAAAGTTAAAACAGCAAATATTGTACATCACTTCTCAGCGCTTTTCAATTTTGGCGCGATTTTTTAGAATTGTTGAAACAGTCGAATTGGCGATATTATATTTTTCGCAATCTATTAATCGCCGTTATTCTTAATTTTCCTGTCCACATCTTTAATCAAATCCATTTTCATAGAAATAGTTAAAGTTTTGTACGCGCTGCGAACTAACGCTATTTTAATTTGAAACGAAACACGAAGTAAAAATAAAATGCGAAAATAACTAAAATCTAACACGTGATAAAATATCTAATATTCTTCACACTTATCAAATAACACAAAATATATTAAAATCGTAAATGAAGAGACTAAGATATCGAAAGTTTTCACGGAAATCACAGATATAAAAGCACAAAAAAAGTCAATGCTGTAATGTTTTCACGCGATATATTTTCAATTCGAATAAAACACGAAGATGTAACAATTTAAGGGTACGCGCGCACTAGCGTTTTTTCGCCGCGCGGCGAAAAAACGCTGCGGCATAATGTCGCACCGCAGTGTTGTGACAAAGGGTTTTGAATCGTAGTGCGCGCACTTAGCGGCAAAATAACGCAAAATGTTACAACTTTCTTGCGGCGCGGCGGTCATCGGCAAAAAAAACGCATCTTTTTCGACGCACACTACGCGCTGTTTCGCTGTACCATATAATATTTTATGTGAAAGAACAATGGCCACAAGCAATAATTCTTCTGATCTGGATGAAGATTTTAATATTGAAATGCTAATTAGGAAAGTTGAGAGAAGACCACCATTGTACGATATTAATCCAAAAGAATATAGTGACAGAAATATTAAACATTTCTGAATGGAGTATTTTTATATGTGATAGAAGGTCCAACTAGTTTTAAAAATTCATAAAAACATTTTTTATTCATTCTATAATATTGGAAGAATTTTTCGGGGTAATCGTTAAGTTCACCAAATATTTTAAAGAACTGCCCGTTGTTCAAATGATCAGCGGCATTATGACGCAGTGCGCGCGCCTGCTGTTTTCGCCGCGCGTCAAAATGTCGCAGTGCGCGCGCCTGCCGTTTACGCCGCGAGTCAAAATGTCGCAGTGCGTGCGCCTACTGTTTACGCCGCGAGTCAAAATGTCGCAGTGCGTGCGCCTACTGTTTACGCCGCGAGTCAAAATGTCGCAGTGCGCGCGCCTGCCGTTTACGCCGCGGGTCAAAATGTCGCAGTGCGTGCGCCTACTGTTTACGCCGCGAGTCAAAATGTCGCAGTGCGCGCGCCTGCCGTTTACGCCGCGAGTCAAAATGTCGCAGTGAGTGCGCCTACTGTTTACGCCGCGAGTCAAAATGTCGCAGGTTTTTTTGCCGCGCGGCGAAAAAGCGCTAGTGCGCGCGTACCCTAAAACTCCAAAACCGGCGACAAAACTTCAACTAATCTCGTCTTTTGGCGAGATATCGTAAAACATCTTTACCCTGCGCGCTGCCGTCGGCCGGTCGGGGATGTTTTATGACTTTTATTACTGTCATATAGATCATCAAAGGCCTGTGAGGGCCCTGAGCGGTCATTCCCTCAGCGTAGGTATAAAAAACACTAGCAAATGGTTAGCAAATGTTAACATTTACATAAATGACTTCGTGTCAAATTTCATAATTTTCTCTGAAATTTTTTTCGTATTTGGAATTAGCCATTTTTTCGAATTATAGGAAGCATTTTATATGAAAATTCATTTGAGGGGGATAAAATATGATTAAAATTTTCGAATTATACCGAATTTCGAATTATAGTTGTTTGTATTAACGAGCTTTTACTGTACTATATTTATGACCGTTACACACAGGCTTGTGTCATTTTTTGCATGCAGTTTTAGTCAAGCGATTTTTGGCTCTTCCACAGCCATGGCACCTAGCTGTTTTACTCCTTTTTCGGGGTATGTCATCTTCCTGAGGTGTCAAATCGTTTTAATTTATACCCAAAAAAGCATGCTACGTTCAAGCCATGTATTCACTAGGGGACAAATCGCGAAACATTCCGCTCGGCATGTCGCATCAACATCTACGCTCATGTTTCGGGGACAATGACGCGGTCATTTGACGTGTACGCACCGGGATTCGCATATCTTGTCGCGGAAACGTCACCCGATGAGGTTATGGATGACAGCTGCGGTATCTCATTTGGCGAAAACGGGGTTCGCGCAATTCGAAATGTTTTTTTGGGTCGCAATTTCAAATTAACGAGGTTTTACTGTAGTAAATTGAATATTATTAAAAACAAGGTCCTTTTTGCAAATAATTATTGTTTTCCAGATGTCGCGGAAATATATCGCCCTATGAGGTTATGATGACAGCCGCGTATCTGTTTATGTTAATGAGTTTATCGAAAAGTAAGAGGAGAAAAAAGAGGAGAATGCGATATTATTTACTGCAAAGAGAATGAAGGACGAACATTCTATGCGATCTTCGATCGATACAGCTCGAGGAGTTCAAGAACGATTTCGTTTCCCCGCATTGTCATCTTGACAGATACAGCGCATGCGTATTCACTTGTAAACATACCACGTGGTACTGACGCTCCGCGGAATGTTGCAGTGAGTACGCTCGGGTACCGTGCGCATGGCAACGTTGCCACGGCATGTAGAAATGCCTCGCTATGTAGTACGCGACGTCGTGGAACAGTGCACGACGTTGCAACGTCACGTAGACTCTATGCCGCGCGTGCTGTTGAGGGACAATTTGTCCCCTAGTGAATACATGGCTTCAAAGGAACATAGCATGCAACATAAAGATGTTTCTAGAAATATAAGAGCCAAGTACTTATTTGTCGTTCTAATCTGTTCATTTTGGTTTATAAGTACCTAAAACAAACAAAACATTTTTTATTATACCATTATAAAGCTAAATATTATACAATTATATACAATAATAATTATCTTTACGTGAAATTCAAAATAGATAAGAAAATATCAAAAATGACTTACCTTCTTCAAAAATGAAATAGTTACGGCATCTCACGCGCAGGGCACAGGCGTGGCCCACCGACCACTAAAAAGTTTCCAGAGAACATCCGTTCACCGATGCTGCCGTCGCGTCACTAACGAGTACTCAAGGACACTAACAACAGCTATTAGAAGCGGCAAGATTGTAGATACATTGTTTAATAAATAATAGGCAAAAATATTTCACTGGGGCACGCCTGTGCCCCGCGCGTGTAACGGAGTGTTAAAGATCATTCTAAACATTTTCGATTACAGCCTTCCAAAAGTTACAAAATTGAAAAAAATAAATTGATTTTTTTGCAAGTAAGAACAACAAATATGTTGATGTCGGGTACTTTACTAATATAAATGTCACAATCTTTGCATTAGCATTATAAATATCGCATTTTCTAATTAATTTCTTGAAATATCTATATATTTATTCATTTTTCACAAAATTACTCACTGCTGGATAATGTGTCCAAAGTATGCGGATTTTTTTTGTTTAATGGCTGTTACTAGTTCCCTTGCATTATTTGTACATCTTAGTACTTCGCTGTTAGTAGTATGGTACCCAGGGTATCCTAAGGTACATCCACATAGACAAAACCAGCCTTTTAACGGTGGCTTCTTCAAAGTCCAGATATAGGACTATACCATAAGGATGGCCTAATTCTATCAAATTCATTTATTTAATTCTACAATGATTCTGAAAGTGTCAAAACGCCATGTATAATAATACTTGTAGCAAAAATTCTCATATTTAATTTGAAAATTTAAATTTTGCTAATTTTTACATTATTTTTAATTTCAGTACTTCCGAAATGACCAGCATGAACTGGATAGTCCTGCAAAGTTTCCCGAATCTGTTTGTGGAGAAAGTAGAGGAATCGGAAGACCAAAATTCTTGTAATGTGAGTAAATTGTGCAGTTAGTTATGAGATGCTCGTGAGGCTTGTTTATAAAAATTGAAAACACTTTTGGATTAATTGTTTTAAAAATTATATCGTCCTGACATAAATTCTACACTTTCAGAAAGTAATTGAAGGCGTCCCTATAAAAAGGGTCTATATGAAAAAACAAAGTTTTCCAGGAGTTAGAAAAAATACTTAGGCCCGGTTGTTTCAAGTTCGATCAAAGTAAGCGGTCGATCAAAGGATAGATTTTTACGAAAACGGATCGTCTGATTGGTGGAGAACGTAAAAATCTATGCTTTAAAAGAACGCTTACTTTAATCCAACTTGAAACAACTGGCCCTTAGGCCCGGTTGTTTCAAATTCGATCAAAGTAAGCGTAGAGTTTAAACTGAAATTTTACGGTCTCCACCAATCAGACGATCCGTTTTCGTAAAAATCTATGCTTTTATCGACCCCTTACTTTGATCGAACTTGAAACAACCGGGCCTTAGTGAAGTAAATAACCTGAATCAAATTTTTTTTATTTTCTTATAATCACTCAATTACGCACATTAATTTTACGTTTTATTTGTTTACTTTTGTTTTTAATTATATATTCAATCTCAGTGACATTGTCAAACTGTTGGCATCGGTCGTATTTGTGACTACCAGATGAATATAGATAAATACCAAGATTTTACCACTTTAGCCAATCCTCGAGGTCGAATTTTAGCAAGATTGTGTTGAAATCCTGGAAAATAAAAAACTGTTATAGGAACTGCTTCAGTTGTTGACATCAATTAGAAATTAACTATGTTTGATGTACTACAATGTACTGATAGTTCTCATAATATTATTACAGTCAATTTGATAATACTGTTGTTGGTTGGCTGGTAGTATCAATTTGCAAATACAGCAATATCCAATTATTAATAATTGAATGCGGTGGTGTTTACTTTGTGAAAATTCATTGTAACAATTATGATTAAAATGCTATATAATTTTTTTTACTAGTTTATTTTAGAGTATCACACAACATGTTTCAGAAACCTCCGTTTTGTTCATCAGTCGGCACCGAAGCGATTCTTTAAAATAAATTCGTGGAAGAAAACAAAAATACTACTTTATTCATAATTGATTTAAAATTGTGTAGATAGCAAAAGCAGCAATGTCCACAATCTGGAAGCAAACACAGTTACATATTTATATACATAGGTATATAAAAGAAAAACTTAGGTAGCAATTGTTTTTAAAAACTTTTTTCCAATGAAATGTTGATTTCAAATATTTAAGGGAAATTTCAGTAGTAACGGCAGTTTTTTTCATATGTATTTATTAGGTCCTTACATATGAAATTGGCGTTTTTCCGTACTGGCAAATTTGATCTCAAATATCTTCTCTTTGGTTAGGAATTCCAAATCCAAATTTATACAGCTATTTACTCATGTATTTGTGTTTTGAAAATTATAATTCATTTGTTTTTTCCTCAATTGTTTTTTTCTTTGCGTCACTCAGTTTACAAAATAAAAAACTTGAAATATCGCGTTATTTACGAGTACGAGTTCCACCGTGGCACCAGTGCTGCAGAAATGGCTCGAAGGATTAATGATGTGTATGGCGACGTTGCCGCAAAAGAAAACACAGTGCGTTTTTGGTTCCAACGTTTTCGTTCTGGAAATTTCGACATGCAGAACAAGCCCCGTGGACGGCCGGAGACCAAAGTTGATAATGAAGAATTGAAGGCTATTGTGGAAGCGGATCCATCGCAAACCACATCCGAGTTAGCTGCAGGCTGCGGTGTTAGTGATAAAACTGTTTTAATCCACTTGAAGCAAATTGGTAAGGTGAAAAAGCTTGAGATTGATTGAATTGAGTGAAGCAAATCAACAAACGCGCGTTGACTGCTGCGTTGCATTACTCAACCGGCACAATAATGAAGGGATTTTAAATCGAATCATTAACTGTGATGAAAAGTGGATCCTGTACGATAATCGGAAGCGCTCATCGCAATGGCTGAACCCTGCCGAACCAGCCAAACCATGCCCCAAGCGAAAATTGAATCCAAAAAAGTTACTTGTGAGCGTTTGGTGGACTAGTGCTGGTGTCGTTCACTACAGCTTTCTTAAATCTGGCCAGACGATTACGGTAGATGTCTATTGTCAGCAACTGCAAACTATGATGGAAAAGCTAGCTGCTAAACAACCGAGGCTGGTTAATCGCTCTAGGCCACTGCTGCTTCATGATAACGCTAGACCACACACTGCAAAACAGACGGCTACCAAATTAGAGGAGCTTCAATTGGAATGTCTAAGACATCCACCGTACTATCCGGACCTTGCCCCAACAGATTACCATTTTTTTCGAAATTTGGATAACTTCTTGCAAAGGAAAAAATTCAACTCCAATGGGGCAGTCCAAAACGCCTTCAAAGATTTTATTGATTCCCGTCCGAATGGTTTTTTTAGTAAAGGGATCAATGAACTACCTATGAGATGGCAAAAGTGCATAGATAGCAATGGTACATACTTTGATTAAATAAATATATTATAATAAAAAAAAATCGGCTTTATGTTCCTCCCATACTAAACGCCAATTTCATATGTAAGGACCTAATATTTATCTCAGAAATACCTCAGAGCGATATTGCTACCTTTGCTTTTATACCCCTCAATTAATGTTTATTGACAATTCTCTACTCTCTACCTTATTTGTTATATTGCAGGATTTTGTTTGCACATCTGTCGACGATTCTTCACAATCTCCGTCACCTGTTCCGCAGCTAAATAAAAAAAATATTTTGCAAAAAGCAGCCGATGATGACCGCTCCCGTCGAGACAATGGAGGCCTCAAAATATTAGATTCAAAATCCACGTGCAATAAAGATTTGCCTGAGCTCAAAAGGCATCAAAAGCCAATCATTCTTTCCGACAAGACGGAGGTCTTAAAAATGAATCAACAGCTTCAGACCGCTTCCGTCGCTCCGTCACGCTCCCGATTCGCATCTAAAAAGATGATCATCTTAAAGAAATGTCAGAAGGGCCAAGTCAAAGATCTGCTATTATCGTGGGCCGACTGGCGGGCCGGCCAAAAACCAGAAAAGTACAAACTGTCTTACCGGCCAAATCCCAAGTTCAGTAAAGACATCCCGGACTGGATGAAGAAAACAAAAGTCACCACCGATGATGCGGTGCCAGTCGTGCTGCCGGCGAGGACGGAAAACACGGCGTATCAACATTTTCTAGAAGTCCTTAAAACTTTTTCCAAGTCTAAGAGTTTGCCGGCAAAGGATTTCCACAAGGCGACAAATGATGAGATTTTTACCGCTCTTGCTTCGGGAGGAAGTTCTGAGACTGTCCAGGCTGTAATATGCAAGCCCAAAGATGTAATAATTTCTGATTCTGAAGATACTTCCGATGACGTTTTATTCGATTTTTCAAATGAAACGAAAGATGAATTGGTAATTATACCAAAGACACAACCTCAAAAGAAAACCCTGCCGAATGAAAATCCAATTACAATACCTGACGATGATGATGAAGATGAAGAAAAAGATGATGACAAGAGTTCCAGAGTTGTTGGCTCTTCTGGCCGTAGTGACAGCGACAGTGATTCCGACTGGTCTGTTAATAAGAAACCCCCGAAACGAACTCGTAATTTAAAATACAAGAGGCCTGTGAAGAAGGTGGTGAAATTGGCACGGTGTGAATGCGTGGAAAATCAACTTCCAGATTCAGACATTATGGAAATTACAATCACTTCTGATGTTATCGACACTCCGATTACTGTTCCGATTAACCTTGACAATTGTGATCCAATAGGTACTGGTGCCTTACTGTCAAACTGCAATATACTCAAAACATCAAGCCAGGAACAGGTGTCTCTTGAGCTTTCCTCAAACCACGCAGAAAATGTTGTTTTGTCGCTCGATTCAAGTCATCCGTTGTTGGGTGCCTCGCTGGAAGATTCAACTGATCCAATCCAGCCTCCAGAATCTGACGTCGCATCGCAGGTTTCAGAACCTTCGGAACCAAGTAATTTAGACCTCAGGAGTTACTACTCCATGATGGCTGACTCATTAC
The DNA here is from genome assembly GCA_016648135.1 of Agrypnia vestita. Lineage (NCBI taxonomy): Eukaryota > Metazoa > Arthropoda > Insecta > Trichoptera > Phryganeidae > Agrypnia > Agrypnia vestita. The sequence goes on along the minus strand of JADDOH010009251.1, from coordinate 1,575 downwards.
TTGATATGTCAAATTTAGACGATGTCGAAATGGATAAAGCAAACACCGTCACAGATGATAATATGGATAGTAATCCAGCAACGGATTTGGTTAACTTCTCCGATGCTAATGTAGAGAGATTGCCTGATGAGTTAATCAATGTAAATGAAACAGAAACACAAAATAAATTGGTTGAAACAATTATGTTATCTGATAGTGAAGATGATGTTCCGTTATCACATTTCACCAAACAACGATAGGTGTAATGTCCTGTAATAATCGGTAGCACTATATAAATGTTTTTCTTACGTAATCGGGTTGTGCCTTTCAAAAGTAAACCATTTAATATCAGATCTAATTAGCAAAACATTTTATTTGCTGTTATTAACGTCATCAAAGTTTATGGTGTAAAAATAGAAATTATGGAAAATATAATTTTTCTATCATAGCCTCCGTTTTTATAAGCGGTACACAGCTTTTTAAAGGGACATTTAAGTCCTCCTCACAATTTAAAAAAATTACATTGTTACTTTTTTTATGTTTAAAATATTTACAATGTATTTTGATCAGACAAACAAGTTCCTTTTTAAAGTCTTGTTCGCAATTTGAATTTGTTCTGTATTTACAAATTAAATTTGTTTAACAAGCTTAACATAGTCTAGTCTAGGCATCTAGAATTTAGTGTTATAATCACCACTATTCTTGCACTTAACATCCAGCATTGCGCAGCGCTGAGGTCCAAATTAATTGCATAGTAATTTTAAAAAATTAGATTATTATTACGCGCATTAGAAGGTATACTTTGGCACGCATAAAAAATGTGCAAATTCGCATGTGCATTCTGTCTACCTATGTTCCAACTCAACGTATACAACACAAACTAGAATTTCCATCAATGAAAGTTCTCCATCCATCAAAGATAAAAAGTGTACTGCGGTAATAAAGTTAAAAACAAATTTGTATGTATTAAATAACTTAAAGGAAAAAATAAATAACAATAATTGCACCCAGAGAATATGCAATTTTCATAACACCATTTTCAAACTTAATATCGTGACTTACAAGATTGCTATTGGTTAAATATCTATGTATATAAACCACTATCTTAGCTTCTGATTGGTGAGTCATGGCTTCGTGGGGTGAAAATATTCCCATCGCATGATGCGTGCACATTCCGTTGCATCCCAAATGAACTTTAAAAATGTTCCTATACCTTAGAGAGTACACACTTGTTAAAAAACACCACACGTGACTACTGTATACATTACTGACAGTGGGTATCTCTAATTTAAAAGTGTGGAAGATTTGTGACTATATAATTGTACACAATGTTTGCAAGTTGAATGTCAGCATAAATAAAATTTATTGTAGGTATCGATTTGTTTAAATTTCCTACATTAGAGTTGTTAACGCGTACCACTATAGCTAGACCACATTCAAAATAATGTGCGCAAAAAATATGTATGTTGTTGCGATGCAAAAACGAACACAAAATAAGTTTTTCTAGTAAGTAACCCTTTTTAAACTAAAAAATATACATATATTTATTTGGAATATCATATTGAGGCTTGTAATACGGCTTGCCAGGCAACTTTC
>JADDOH010009250.1:0-12770 GCA_016648135.1 Agrypnia vestita | reverse complement strand
AAATAAGTATTTTTTTTGTGAGATTTTTGTCACTAATTGATACGATTCTAGTTTTTATTGTTAAAATTGATCCTGTAATCTGAAACAAACATATGAAAACAGGTTCTCATTTTTTTAAATCTCTCGTTAAAACTTGTTTGCTATTTAATCCCGCACTTATTGTATGCATGGATTAAGAATTTTACAAATATTATGAAATCTGTATTCGCGAATCAAAATACAAATAATTTTGCAGAATATTTTTTGGCGAATACGAATGATTTAATTATAAAGTTTTGAGTGAAAAATAAATAAAATCAGTGGGTTTTACCATAAAATGAACTAAAATGAATAGATAGAGGTTCGCCGAGTGACTGGTAGGAAACAGATATCTTGGCTGCGAGACGTACGAGAGTGAACCGGTACTAGAAGTGTGGAGGAGGCAGCAGAGGATAGAGAGACTCGATAGAACGTCGGGGGGGACCTGATAGGGCAGAGGGCAGACAATGAAGAAGAAGAAAATGAACTTCTTTTTGCTTCTTTTGCATTGCTTCTTTTGCATTGATGTGGCTTTGATTGAATTTTTCAATTTCACAGGAAAGAAAGAAATAATTTTTATTTCTTAATCTTATCTAGTCAGTTTTATATTACTTTTAATCTTCATACGTGGGATATATGAGCAAGGGCAGCAATATCAAAAAAAAATGCAGTTATCGATTACTATTTTATAATGTAGATACTAAATTCGAGATTTTTTAGAGAGAAGAGTCAAACAAAAATTAAATTAAATTTGTAAAAAATTGGATGTTCATAGATTATGTAGATATATTAATGAGGTTTATACAAAGTTTGGTAGTTTTTGGAAATAAGTAAACATAAAAATTGGGCTATGTGTAGGTATATCGTATTATCATGAGACATAAAAGGTACGTAGAAACATAAAGAATTTCACATAATCGAGAATTTTCCAGCACTCACGACGTTTTACAGTAAGTTATTTATTTATTTATGGGAAACTAACAGTACATATAAAGAGATTATACATGATTATTGAACAGTATAGAGACCATCTTACAAGTTTCCACAGAATTAACCCGTTTTGTTTTAACATAAAGCAACAATAATTTGAGTTATAGAATAAAAAACAAAAAAGTGAAAGTTTTAAGTTATGGACAAACTATGGGAGTCAAAGAATTATAGGTAATAGGAGAATAAGGAATGGATAGGAAAGGACAAATCTACTTAGTAAAAAGGACAAGAGATAAGAATAAAAAGAAGTGCAATAGATATATGTATAGCATAAAGATATCTGATCAATACATCTGCATATATATATATATATATATACGAGGTCTGGGCAAAAGAAAAAATGTTAATTAAAGAAAGATACAAGATAAAAAATTACATATACGAAGTCAGTTGAAAAGAAAGAAGAGGGAAAAAAAGAAGGTTTATGACCGAGGTGAATATCCAAGCCAATGCCGACTTCATTCGCGAAACGGTATATAAACGGACGACATCATTGCGCAGGACTGTTTATTGTGACAAATCGGCGATTCCACACAAACGAAAACGGCGACAAGTGCGAATTATAAACGACTAGCGAAAATGATAACCACAGTAACTACCGGGCATTCGATAGTGAATAAGTTCATTGTTATGACAGAACGCGACGTCATAGAAGCGAGCGAATTGTGAACTCGTGCGATTGACGATAAACAGGTGAAATAGAAAAGTATCTTTGTACTTATTTGTGGAATAATCTCGAGTGATTTGTGAAAAATTACCCTGAATTACCTACATAATATTGCTCCACTGATTGTAGTTCAGTGATTTTGGTGATAAGTTAACTAATTTCATGTGATTTTTTGTCTCTCACTGCCGCAATTTGTGGCAATATTTTTAAGCTATTGTTATGTTTGTGATTAATTACGAAACTACCAAATACACATTCATAATATGCGATATTACAAGGGTGAAGATGAGACATCTTTAGAATTTAAAAAAAAAGTGTATTATCCACCGGACATGGTGTGCTTAGCAGAATAGCCGCTGCTCGAAATGTTTTAGTGGGACATGGTTCGTGGTTTCATGCAAATATAAAGCCCTTTTTTCTTTCGTATAACTCATGTTGAATTACCTTTCAGATGTTTTATATAAAATAAACACTCCTGTTTTTTTTAATAAAAAAGGAGAAAAGCGAGCATCCACAGTAGCGTAAAAAAATCTATAAACATACCGTTACGTGTTTGCCTTTAAAATAATGAAAAATGTCAAAACACACGTATACGTATATTACAAAGCATTTGATGCTTCAATATATATTTTGGATAGATTCTTTAGACAAAAATATTATTTTTTTATTATTTGTTATGTATTGTGAATTTTTTTATGTAATGCTGGCTGGAGCGTGGTTGATAAAATAAATAAAGGATCGCTGAGATGATTCAGTCATGTGAAACGAACGAGCGAGGAAAGTATGGCTAACAAAATATGCGAGGTGAGTGTTGAAGGTAGGAGGAATACAGGGCATCTATAAAAGACTTGGCACGATTAATAATAAAAATATTGGAGAATGGCCCTGTTAAAGGCCTCAACGACCGTGGAGCATACTCGAAGATGTATGAATGTAGCCGAAATAGAAGTGGTATATTTAGACTGATTAATACGGCGTTCGATCCCCTCTACCTACTCATGCGGAAAAACAGCACAATTGTTAATTAGTGGGTGAAAAAAATATTTTGCTTAATTTCAATAGATTATTTATATTAAAAAATTAAGAAATTTAGTAGAAACCATTATGATTGTTTTTAAAGTCAACGTGATTCATATGTCTATTTTTCAGGACGGCCACTCGGTAACTGTTCATAAAATAATATGTAAAAATTTAAAAGTCTGAAAATTTACCAAAATCAGGCCATGTTGTATAGGTACCAGTAATAAATAAAGTCAATTTTTAGCAAACAACAAATGCATGGATGACTCATTAAAAGATTCCTTGTTTATAATTTTAATCGCATCGGCTTATTTTACATTCATCTTACCATATTTTATAGGCAGACATATTTAAAAAGAAAACAGCATTAAAAATATCCTAATGAAAATATAAATAAGGTAATATAATTTATCAATTTTAAAAATTGAGAAAACCCCAAACACAATCTGATTTAATTGAATTTGAAATTTAAATGCAGATCGTTTTTAAAATACCTATTTATGATTTCAATATCTTATCTGTTATTCTATTCCCCTACCTTTTAAGAGGCCGAGTCGAGTGGGGGAGAAAGATTTCTTTAAAATTTTTATTAATTTATTTTTTTAAGCCTTAAAATACTTTATTTATTATATGATACGTATTCGAGTGTCCGCAGACTTTTGAACGGGATTGTAATTTTGTAATCTTTATATTTTCCAAAAAATATTCTATAATATAATAGGCTGATAGAAATGAAATACTTTTAAAATCTAAAGGGTAGGTCTTGCTTCACCCCCATACCGTGATTTTTAATCTGTTTCAATTTGGAATCCGGTTTGGCCGCGGGCAGTCCGCGCATAATTTATTTACCTTTAATTATACATTTTTCAACCAATTATGTTTCTTTGTTATCCTGGCAGTTCTTTTGTTCGCGCTGTGGTATTTGTATTTTTTATGCCGTCACATATAGCCCCGAGGACAAATTTAATGGTCAAAGGATGCGGGAAACGGAAGGGGAGCGGCTATCCGAGTTCGTTTTTCAAAAATAAGAGTTGCCTCCGCGCGCCGGTAGGAAATGGCGTTTGAATTTTGAACTGAAAGGTTTCGTTAGGTACCACCTACCTATTATATGTGTAAGGATTTGCATATTGTGTAGGTTTCTACGGTTTTTATATTCTCTCGAAATATACATATTCTAAGTGTATAATAATAACCGTGAGATATAGGCAAACTACGCAACAAAAAATATATGTAAAGTAGAGACGGGAATTTTAGTTTAGTTAACTGAACACCAGATCGTTCAGTCAAATGAACTGTTCACTTTAAATCCTTAAGTAGTTAATTAATGTATATTTTAGATGTCTCACAGAGACGAAACTGTATTTTTATGGGAAAGTAGGTATAGAAGTCATATTTTTGGTGTACTTAGGACTTACGACCTATCGTATGGTTGGCTTAAGTGATCACTTTACACATATGTAACGGTCGCCATTTCCGCCCATGATAGAATATACCATGTCTACTAATTTTTTGGAAGTTGTATATATTTGAATTGCATACCACACTTTACATGCGGCCTGTGACAGCCATTTTCATTCCCCTAAATCCCCACAGATATCGCTAATTATTTTAATATCGTAAATGTCCCTAATGAGAAATCTACAATTGATTTACGGAATTTTGAAAGCAGTTTACTTTTTACATTAATTGATTAATGATGTCTCTGTGACAAGAAATCCAGCAATACAGTTCTGAAAGATTTGAACAAAACTCAAAAATATCCGTAAGTAGTTCTTTGAATTTTTGTTTATCTACTTCAACTTCTGTAAGTAAACTGTTCACTTACCCAGCAGAGAATTTTTCGGGTATCCCAAAATTTTTGAATCCATGAGGAGGGGAGTTTTCGATTTTCCTAATATTCACTCTACCAAAATTTTTAAATCCATGGTGGGGGTGGGAGGCTTAAATCTGACGGGGGGGTTGGGATTTCAAAGGTCGTTTTATTTACATCGACTTCCCAAAACGAACAATACTTTTTGCTACCTTTGCTATCAATTTCCAAGAATTTTCACTACCCAAAAAAATGACTACCAAAAATTCTACTAAACTAGTGAGCGACCAGTTCACCAAAGTAAACTGTACCGTTCGTTCGTTCAGTAAAGTGAACTGTTCTAAAAAAAGAGTTCGTTCATGAATGACCTATCTCTAATATAAAGTAACTGTCAAAAAATTATAATTCAATCAGTGCTTTGTCAAATAAATATTAATGATGCTATAGTCGGAACCTAACAAACTGAGGACTGCGACCATAAATCATAATGCCGGTAGGGATGTTTAAGGGGTTACGTGTAGTCAGGATTTTTAAAAAATCGAAATTTTTTTTGGTATTTTCTTAAAGCACAATGTTTCAAAAATATTGTGTGAAAATATCAACTCGATCCGGTTATTAGTTTTAAAGATATCCAACGATAACTATAGGACCCTCCGCTGCCGCCCGTACTGATACGCGGATGCTACTAGCCGGCCGGGCTGACAAACGGCGCGACTGCTGCGGAACGCGGTTTTTACCTGTTCAATTCTAAGAATAATGTACGAAATTTCTTTTATACTTCTACTTTCAGACATAAGACCCTTTAGGCTAACTGAGATTTGATTTAGTGTTAGTACTTCAGTGGCAGTGAAACCCAGCAGTCGATAGGTAGTTGTGCGTGTATTATAATCATTTTCAAAAATTTATAATGAGACGTCATGAAGGTATGCAAGGAATATTAATGATTGCTAATGCATAGGATTACATTATGGACCTAATGCACACCGGTATGCTGAAAAACTCGATATAGAGCGCATAAAGATTGCTGACCAACGTGCAAATCAGGTCACTCGAGAAGGCAAAATGAGAGGTAGATAAAAAAAAATAGACATCTTGGAGGCTTACACATCGGCAGAAGATGTATTATATGTACCAGAAATAGACGACTCTATATAAGAAATTTTTTTTTGTATTAATTTTAATTTGTATTAATTATTTATGCATAAAACTTTAAACGCGTTTTTCTCAAAATAACGTTTTCAAAAGCGGTGTCCACGATATATTAAAAACTACTCGACAGATTTAAATGAAATTTAAACATCATATTTTAGGCATTAAAAACTTGTGCTTAATCGAAGGATTTTTTTTGTGACTGAAACTTTTTTTTATAAATAATAAATGAGTGATTTTTTCCCTCAAAATTCATAATTAAGCTTTCAAAGACCGCCATTTTGCTAAATTTGAAAAAAAATAAAAAAGCTTCGATTAAGCACAAGATTAACTATTGAACTACTAATTTCTTTTTGTTTCATTAAATTTAGATAAACCACTAAGAAGCACTGATGGACACCGCGAGGCACTACTTGCAAAACAGGGGTCAAGAAACGAGATTCTATCGTGGTCCAATATTAATTATTTTATTTGAAATTTTCGGTATAGTTTTACACTATATTACTTAAAATATAGTGTAAAACGTTGGTATTATGAATTGAATCAAAACATTAAACAACCGTTCAAAAAAAATTTTTGAAAATGTCTATTTTTTTGCGCCTCTGACTACACGTAACCCCTTAACGCTGTAAATGCTCTGTTGACAATTTTTACCTGCGTATGCTCTCGTAAAGATTGGGTGAAGTGCGTAAAAGCTGCAAGAGACAGAACTTAATGGTACTATTATACGAGATTTATCACCACAATTGATTATAAATTGACAGCGACACAGATGATGATGAGGATATATGTGTTTAAATATACAATAGTTATTGTACGTATTTTTTTATGTTATCCATATTTTTAGCTTTTAAGAATTAGAGCAGTAATACTTGTTAAGATTTATTTATTTTTATGTAGGTATATTTTAATTACTGCTCAAAATAAATATATTTTCCAGATCATTTCTGTTGTTAATGGTATTTTTTTACCGAATAGTATCGTACTTTCATATTTTTATGTTGTGCATGTCACTGCATTGTAGTGCTTGTTGGACAAATTATTGTCAGACACATTATATTGTAAGTGTTAAAAATTACCAGTATGTCGATAATAACATAACAATATTCTACCCATTACTAGAACTGCCCCGTAAGGCACATAAGTATGAACGAGAGCTCCAAAATGTTTTACAATCTCAGTAGTCAGTTTGTTTGGTCCCGAGTATAATGACAGTACTTCTACTTGGTTCGTTAAGAATAAGTTATAAAGAAAAAAAGAAAAGAAAAACAAAGATTTTATAAAACAAGTTACGAACGTTACAGAAAGTAAAGGACGGATTGGCAGACAACGAAATTATTATTATTGGGATAATACATTTGTAGGAAATGTAATTATGGATTATAATGCAAAAGCGACTTGAAGCATTTTAGATGAGGATGTGTAGATGGCTTCTAAAAATTGACCAGATTAATAGGATTTAAAATGAAAACGTAATGATTCGGATGTTAAAGGGAAGAAAACAATAAAAAACTCGGGAATTGCAATATTTTTATCATATTATGAGATATCCAGAAATGTACGATATCCCGCATTTCACTATACAAGGCGAAATAAGTGTATAAGAGGTTCCGAATGACGAAGGACATCCTGGCTGATGATTCTGAAGCAATGCTTCAGGAAATTTATGGTCGAAAAAAAGCCGAAACCAGTCAAGTCTATTTAAAGTGAAATTCAATTCAACGTACATATACAATATACTCAAACAGCAATATATACAAACAGTTGCAATATGTAGTCTTGTCTTACTTTTTGACAGTCAAATGAATATTTCAAGCATCATAGCTGATTAAAATAACGTTTTCATCCAAAATTGAAGATAGTGGCGTTGACCCACAAATTCCAGACAAAATAAGCTAAATTACACCACGTCTGAGCGCATGCTTCGAGTGTCTGGTGCTTCACACAAATAGATTTTCCACCTTGGCAATATGAAACTCAAACACATTTATTTCTACTTTTGTTCTGATTGTTCTACTTTTTTTCTTGTAATAATCCTCTTTCTAACATTATTTTGTGTGATAACATTTATTTTGCACGTATATAAAATACAACCATTTAATTTATTTATTTATTCGACTCTAGAATATTTACTTTAAAAAATCTTTTTGGGGCCTTTTAAGCATAAGATTAACATTTTAATTTATCTCTTTAAAGACTCTCTCACATATGGACCATGCCTAATCGGAGGGAATTCGTCTTTTCACATAAAAATGGGTCAGTAATGAATGAAGTCTTAAAAAAACTATTACGAAACTCGCCTTGTAAAGGCTTCATTCTGTCTCTGGCTTAAGAATCCAAAGTCTTATTATATTTAATTCCAAAAAAATTCACATAAAACTCTTAAATCCGTGCCAAAATACATGTTCCATATCCTATTTCATGAGAGCTATAACTAATATAAAATAAAGGATTTGAGTGATGTTTGTATCGTCTTCGTCTAGTTTGTTTTCGCATGGATTACAATATTCTTCATTCTTTATTCTATAAATTACTGGAAAGTATAAGTCTTTCCATTTAAAGAAAACAATCTAATTATGTAGTATGTACCGTACCGTTTTCGCATTTTTCTGAACGTTGTCACGGGGAACAAAATGAAACACATAAAATCAATGATTTTATTTAATTACCTTAATGGAATACTTTTTCATAAGTCACATTATTTCGCTCACTGGAATAATCCAAATACAGATATTTTTTTTCGCTGGTTGCATATGTTAGCTCGGATCACAGTTCGCTTGTCGATTCGCGCTCATTAGATTTCTGTGGTCTTCGTTAGCTGTCAAAATAACACCGCAACATAATTAATAATAATTGTTTTTTCTCGTCATTCCCGTGCATTCATTCAGATGTTTCCATTTTTTTGAATCTGGCATCTAGGTACGCAGGAACCTAAGAAATCATGACCTATAATGACTTTTGATGATTTAGCAACCCAACATTTCGTAGTATAAAGAGCCATTTAAATGAAAAAGGGTTTCATGGGAGAACAAAATGTTCTTGAAATGTAGTATAGTTCCAAGTCCAGATAATAATATTATTTAATTAAATCAATACTCGAACGTTGATTACCAATATGTAATCAGAAATGAGCACGAAATAGCTTCCAAACAATCGCATAAGAATAATTGTTTTTTTGAAACTGTTTTACGTAGATGCGCCTTGTTCCCCTGTAAAGCGATCCATTGTGACTAAATTTCCAAGGACTGCTGCGCGAATCATCCGCGAGACCTTCCTTTACAATATTTTGCGTTTGCGGTTAGAAAGTAGTGCTAGTATGTATAAATTTACTCTTAGAATTTCGTAATATTTCCAAACAACCTTGTCCAGATTTTATTATCAGCAGTCTTTTGTTTAATTAATTTTATTATTTATTGAATTAATTAGTTTATAAAAATATATGTTTTATGTATATTATTCTGCGAGAATTAATTGAATAAAATGCTAATGCGGGGGTAGGTGGGTGGTACCCGTAAGAGGGGCTGGAATAAATATAAGGTTTTATGGAAATGTTAAATCGTTTCTTTCCAAGCGAGGAAGGTCGAGTCGACCTTCGTACAATAATTCACAAGTATTTTATACCTTATTGACGGTATAAAGCGTAGTGTATGTGAGTGTTGAAATACGTGAAGCGACGATGTGAAACGACCTTTATTATTACTGTAGTAAAACGTGAAGCGTCACAAGATGGCGGAGCATAGAAATTGAAAGTAAAATTACAAAATAGGAACATAATAAATAATTAAATATTTAAAATAAAAATTCAAAATTATTCACAAATCAATGCAGTCAATATGTTGCCTGACTAAAATGTACGTTAAATTCTCATTCTTTTAAAAAAATAGAAAATTTTCTAAAGAACTCGTTTAGTTCTCTAGGAAATTTAGTTTCTTTGAGGAGATCGGGTCTCAGCGAAAGAATACCTCCCTAACATATTTCTAAGATACACTAATTATACAGTTCAAGTATTTATTCTTTCATAATAAACAAAACGAAATTTTTTATAATAGACGTTGTTTTTTTAAATTTAGTTCCAAACCGAGTCTCTTAAGTACATACAAACGTCTTCATATAAATAAAGTGCTACTAATTTGTAAAGACATTCTTTTTTTAAGAGTACATAGTTTAAACTTTTTACAATTACTTCAAAATTAACAAGCTCGCATTAATTTTTTAAACAAGTTAAACGAAATGGAACCAGCCGTAAAACCAGACCGTGTACCAATAAATTTTCGTTAGTTCATGTCTTTATATTTAGGTGATTCATGGTCATTAGAATACAGCATTAGTAACGGTTAATACGTAATTTAAATACTTTAAAAAAAGTAACCCATAAAAACCAAGTTTTTATTATACTCTCTTTCTTCGTAAAATATAACAACAATTAAAGACGAATTAAAACACATAACATAACACTAAACTTACAGGAATTTAATAAATTTCTAAAATGTCAGATGCTTTGAGCTTTGAGCTTCATGCTTTGAAGATTAAATTCTCAAAACATTTGTCAGTCAATTTAATCAAGATTTTGATATATTTGTGAATTTTGCTGTCAACTGTGAACCAATTGTCATAAATTTTCGAAATTCGTAGTGAAGTACCTATTACATATACCGACGGAGTAATTCAAATTTTAAATATTCCGTGACGTCGTCAGGCCGCTGTTGGTAGTAATCAAACATTTGTATGGTTTCCAATTTTAAAAAATCAATTGAATTTTCTAGAAATTCAAAATAATACTATAATTATTATTTTTTTAACAAAATTTTTTTGATCTTCTTGATCGACGCTAAAAGTCTGCTTGCAAAGTTTCAGCTCGATTGGATCACGGGAAAAGGGTTAAAAATTGATCCAAAGTTTTTTCGTCAAGGAAACAAGCAAGCAGACGCCACGAGTTAAAAGAAAGGAAGTAAAAAGGTTACTAAGATTAAACAATTAAGCAATAAATTTAATGAACACTACAAAATATGCAGTTGATAAAAATATTTTATTAATACAATCCTACAAAAAAATAATTAAATAAAAGTGTAAGTCCCTTTTTAGAGAGATAGGTAGACCTCTTTCCATTTAAGAAAGACAATCGAATTAGTAGATATGCCTAAGCCGTGCGTACGAGGAGCATTGTTTCGTTGTATTGGTGTTTATGGATATGAAACAACGTGCCTCGACGCATGGCTTACACATACTAATTTGATTGACTTTCTTAAATGGAAAGAGGACTACGGCGATAACATTTATGTGTCCTATAGAAAGAAAAGCTAAGAAAAATCTGTATATATCTTCTTCTGGTTTGGGGCTTCTGGGGTATTATGCCGTGTTTTTACGATCTTTCTGGCCGACGTTTCGGATCCCATTGCAAGGTCCGTCAGGGCTGATGTTGATGTTGATGATGGACCCTGATGATAGGACCAGAAGATTCTGAGTGGCCGTGAAAACCATAGAACATTATGTATGTATCTTTTTCTTCTTCTCCCTGGCTTCATCCCGACTCACTGTCGTTGTCGACTATTAGGGTCAGCTCTCCTCATTTTTAGGCTATAAGTTCTCCTGTCCTGGATCACCCCCACCAAATTCATCCAATCCAACGATTGCTTACGTGTTTCTGCATCTGACTATCCCTTTGCCCCTATGAAGTTTTTGCTCTTCCTCTGGATCTAATTCGGGGTAGGTGCATGGAGATCACTTGGTTAACAAGGCTCGGTTAACGCTTAGTTAACGTGATCGGATACTCTGCGTCCAACATTGCCATACCTTCTCCATTGCCTTTTCTTAATGTTGCTATTGATGTCTGTGACACCCAGGCTTCCGCGAATGCGTAAACTATTTATTTTGCCTCTCAGGGTTACTCCACATGACCATCTCAAAATGTATATAATATTAAATTATAATAATATTAACATAAATGTAATGTTTCTCATATAAATGACTTCGTCTCTGTGAGACTTCTATAATTCATCTTTAATAATAATCCTGCACTAGACAAATCCAGTTATTATGCTCGCTGAACGTACATATAAAAATATTATTAAAATATACACTGGTCTATAAAAAGGGTTAAAAATTGAAAATATTGATTTTTAGGCGTATTTTAGTGTATGTGTTAAATAGTTTGCAAGAATATCTTATTCCTACATTATAAATAATATTACTTAATAATCCACTTTAAAATTATAAAAGTATCATTACCAGCTGCGAAATCTATGTAATCTGTTACATGAGAAAAGACTACAAATGTCACTAGCATAGTCCAATCAAATATTAGGTCCTTACATATGAAATTGGCGTTTAGTATGAGAGGAACATAAAGCCGATTTTTTTTTATTATAATATATTTATTTAATCAAAGTATGTACCATTGCTACCTATGCACTTTTGCCATCTCATAGGTAGTTCATCGATCCCTTTACTAAAAAAACCATTCGGACGGGAATCAATAAAATCTTTGAAGGCGGTGTGGACTGCCCCATCGGAGTTGAATTTTTTCCTTTGCAAGAAGTTATCCAAATTTCGAAAAAAATGGTAATCCGTTGGGGCAAGGTCCGGAGAGTACGGTGAATGTCTTAGACATTTCAATTGAAGCTCCTCTAATTTGGTAGCCGTCTGTTGTGCAGTATGAGGTCTAGCGTTATCATGAAGCAGCAGTGGCCTAGAGCGATTAACCAGCCTCGGTTGTTTAGCAGCTAGCTTTTCCATCATGGTTTGCAGTTGCTGACAATAGACGTCTGCCGTAATCGTCTGGCCAGATTTAAGAAAGCTGTAGTGAACGACACCAGCACTAGTCCACCAAACGCTCACAAGTAACTTTTTTGGAGTCAATTTTCGCTTGGGGCATGGTTTGGATGGTTTGGCAGGGTTCAGCCATTGCGATGAGCGCTTCCGATTATCGTACAGGATCCACTTTTAATCACAGGTAATGATTCGATTTAAAATCCCTTCATTATTGTGCCGGTTGAGTAATGCAACGCAGCAGTCAACGCGCGTTTGTTGATTTGCTTCACTCAATTCGTGAGATACCCACCTTTCAAGCTTTTTCACCTTACCAATTTGCTTCAAGTGAATTAAAACAGTTTTATCACT
>JADDOH010009249.1:0-39166 GCA_016648135.1 Agrypnia vestita | reverse complement strand
AACGTTCTAGTGAATGTTAAGTAAAGTGTTTTAGTGATAATAAAGTGTTTATTTACTAGTGATAAGTTGAGAAATGGTGTTATTTGAAGAATAGCGTTAAGTTAAATATTGTTAAGTGACTTTGTACATTTAATAGTTAATTGATCAGTAAATATTAAATCTTTAATTAATTTCCAGGGTTTGCATTCATTTATACCGCAGCAATACTATTAGAGTTTTAAAAGTGAAACTGACAAACTATGTAGAGTAAACATAGATTTATTTGCATCCATTTTGAAGATTATCATCAAAAGTTATTTCCATCATTTTTTTAATTACAATGTTTCTCAAAAATCTTGAGAGTACAACCAACTAGTTCGCTGACCAGCAACCAACTAGAATTCATCCTATCTGAATAATTAAAAAGTATTGCCACATTGGAGGGAAAAGAAGTATGTGAATATATAATGTCAGTTAATCTTATATATCTAAATACTCTTTGTATAATATATACTATTATTTTTTGTATAACATACTAATATTATTTTGATGACATTTAACTCAAATTATAGGATGTGCCACGACACAAAAAATAAACACTACAATCTAGCATTATCTTTTATGTTTCGCGATATAAAAACGGCAAAATGAAAAAATGGCAATAAACAAATGCAATCTGCTTTTCGGAGGGGGGAAAACTCGAATGGCGGTAAAACACGCCAACTAGCAGAAGCTTTGCTGTGACTTTATTTGTCCTCGATACACTACAAACTCGCCAGCACCGGGCGCCACACACGCGGAAGCCGATCCCGACAAGCGCACGAAAAAACACACAAAAACAATGGTGCGTCGTCTTCCGCGATGTGCCTTTATTTTGCTCGGCAAGGGGGTGTTGTCGGTAGGTACCGCGGGATGGCGAAATATGAAAGGTTTATCGGGAAAAATCTGAGCCCTGTGGCGCAACTTCTGAGGCTTCACTTACGCCCGAATATGAAGAGGGGGGACGTCGCCGGGGAAACTTTCTCGTTGAGGAAAATTTACATTGACTACGGAAAGTGCAGAGAGTTTTGTAGGGATGTAATCCTACACACGGTTAGATGAAAAGGATAAAGAACGAAGTCATTCCAGAATATGTAGAGCCTACATTTATTCTCTATGTAATAATCAAAAATTGGACTAATCAAAATGAATAATATGTGTTAATCAATATATATATATATATATAAAAGAAACCCGTGTTTCCCTATCCGCCAAGTTTTCTTCACAACCAGATACTACCACCCCCTGGTGGTTATGGTGGTAGATAGCCCTTGGTGTCCCATTGAAAATGTGCGAGTTTGATGGGGGTGGCTGAGCGTGGGTGGGAGTGGGTGAAAGAAATGTGCATTCTAGCACATTTTTTGTAATGGGAAGGCAGCAAATGCCTCAGATTGTTTCAAAATAGGCGCGCCGACTCTGTCGGTGGGTCTAGAATTCTAGAAGGTTCCGGAATAACCTGCTCTAGAAAGTTCTGGAAGGAGAAGGTTCTAGAAAATTCCCGAATGATCTATAAGTTTCTAAACTGATTAGCGGAATGTGTGGGTGTGTCTAGAAGGTCTCTGTACATTCAATAAATTTCTTAAAAGTTCTGGAAGGAGCATGTTCTAGAAGGTTCGCGAAAGTTGTATGACAATCCAAACAGTGTACTAAAAATCTACAATTTATAAAAATGAGACACAAAGATAAGGCCGATATATTGAAGGAAAAGTACGAAGCTGATATGGCGTGATGGAGACAGGGGATCCGGGTTCAAGCCCTGGTAGCAGCCAAATATTTTTTCGTCGATTTGATGTCTAATTGATTAATAAATTTGCTTTTAAAAATCAGATGAACTTTATTCAGTTAACAAAGACAACCGCAATACCTACTCCTGAACTTTGATCGCATTTTTAAAAAACTTTTTTAATTTTGCTTTTATTGAGAATCACCTCGTCATTGGTGATGGTCAAACCGTTATTTAAACCGGTTACACATGTACTGTTACTTGAGATTTGTATCCGATTGTATCGATGATTAGTAACAGTTATTTTTTTTATTAATCTTGAACTTAATATATGTTAGTTAGATAGGGAGTTACTCATCTTACTAGGATAAACATGTAGCAGCTTACAATGGAATGATAATAAATTTCTTTATAAAATTTATCAATTAATGTAGATATAAATATAAAACACGTATAGAAAGTTTTATCTAACTGTTGGACCGTTCCGATGTTTGCCCGTCAAATTGCGAAAAATCAGTTACCCATTATCGATGCAATCCTCGATTATCACATTAGATCAATTATCGATACATAATACTAAGTTACTTGAAAAAGGCTAAGAACTAAAATTGATTGTAACGAAATGACAAAAGATATTATGTATAGAATCCAATGGAATATGTCAGTGAGGACAATAACATGGAAAACTCTACGATCTTCCACTACATTCTGGAACACATTCTAGAATTAGCTATGTACAACATTCGAGGTACGTCTAGAACGTCTAGGTAGTCAAGAAACGACGGAAACAAACTACAAACGTCTGGAGTGTTCGGAAAGCCAACATGTTTTCTATAAAAGTGTCGCGACCATAGTTTAGTTGAGTCGTGTTTTGACAGCTCGCTCGGTGCGAAGTGAGTCGCGGACGACGACCAGGTGTGTGTCCAGTCGCGAATTATTGAGCGATAGAGCGAAATAATCGGACGATTACTAATCTAAGTAGCGAAATAAATAAATGCGATAAACGCTACGTGCGAGAACTGGATGGTCTACGAGCTATATATAAGCTAAGTGTTACCCAGCGGTAAAAAAGTGTTCATATACGAGTGATATATTACGAAATAGTGTGATTTAAATAATAGTGTATTAATCTAATTCGCGTTGAGCGATTTTTTCAGTGTAATAATTTATTAATCACTAATTAATAAATCGCTAATTAATTTCCAGTGTTCTCATTTGCCTCCTAAAGCCACGACCGGTGACAATATATATAAACTTCCAATACCTATTATCTGGCCAATATTATTGCGTTTGTCTTCACAGATTTTTGTGTTAGGATTTCCCAGAAAACTAGAGAAGATCTCTTATCTCGGAATGTGTTCCCAGGAAATGCGTTAAGTTACTTCACCAGGTATGGAAGAAGCCCTTTGGCTCAGTAGAAGAGTTTTGAGTTCATAAAGAAAGTTCAGAACAAAAAATAATATTACCTAAAGATAAAAGAATCCCGTTAAAAACTTCCGAAAAGGCGAGGAAATGTGATGAATACCATTATTCAAAGGCAGAAAGAAATACATAAAAGTAGGAGGTAATAGGTCTAAAAATGTTCTCATGTTTTCACGACCGTTCAGAATCTTGTGGTAGTTTTCTGGGATATTCTGTCGTGTATATCTGACCTCTCTGGTTAACGTTTCGGAGAAAAAAAAACATATATTAGTTTAGCCATGGTTGACGTGCAAACTGAATGCAAGAATCAGAACAATTAAAATGTCTTCAAATCTGTTCTGGCAATCATATTTTGGTAGTCTCTGGTTTTGAGATATCTGGATATACATGGACAAGTAATTCTACGTGTTTGTGAGTTATCGTGAACCAGTTTACTGAAGACGCACCAGAACTGAAGGGTTTTGATTCACGCGAGAGTCAAGAATTTAACATGGAAGTATTTAGCGTTTATTCTGATATTAGAGCTCGCAGAAGAAAAGGAGTAGAATAATCGGAAGACCACCAATATAGCGGACCACCTCACCGGGAGAATATACATATTTAGAGAATCTCTCACGTCCAATCTTCTCAATAGATGGCCCCGAGTCAAAAGCGCTATCGGGGGATTTCTCCCCGGCAAGTTGTTTGGCTCACTTCAACCCCGTGTGTAGAAGTATTTTAGCTGCGATATTTAGTTTCTAGTGTAGAGAGCGGTAAACCGGCGGTAGAGAGAGGGAGACGGAGTAATATAGTTAATCCCTCGGGTGCTCAATAAATACGAGCTCTAGTGCTGGTGCTAATTTGTCTGCTCCGCCTCAGAACTCGTACACCAGAGTAGTAAACAACCGCGACAGTTAGTGACGAGAAATTTTCCGAGAGTTTTGTCCCAATGTTCTTCTTTGGAGGAAACTCAACATTCTCGCAGATTCTCAAGATATATGCTTTTTCCGCTTATACCGACATATCACACATCCCGTGGAAGTGGCAAAAGTCAAAATTAGATATTTATATAAAAAAAACGTTTTTAATTGTAAATTAAAAATATGTTGCATATATGCTATTTATATACCTCACTGCTGAACCTAAGGCCAATAGGACGAAGGAGCTTAGGAAGGCCAAAATTAAGATGGAGCGACAACGTCCTCAAAGACATATCTGCCTTGGAGCTTCGGAACTGGAGAGAGCTGGCACTAAACCGAGATGAGTGGAGGAAAATTATTGAGGAGGCCAAGACCCATCAAGGGTTGTAGTGCCAAGAGTTATGATGGTGATGATATACCTCATTTACATTATTTGACACATCTACACTATTGCCGTATATGGTTGAAATTTGTCAGTCCCATGAAACATTTCAATCAAAGATGGCGATAGTGTAGATTTATCAAATAATTCAAATAAGATACATAAATAACACATACGTGACATTTCAAAAATTTGATAGATGTGTGGTTTATCTTGGGGATCTTAAAGCCTTATATTAGGTCCTTACATATGAAATTGGCGTTTAGTATGGGAGGAACATAAAGCCGATTTTTTTTTATTATAATATATTTATTTAATCAAAGTCTGTACCATTGATATCTATGCACTTTTGCCATCTCGTAGGTAGTTCATCGATCCTTTTACTAAAAAAACCATTCGGACGGGAATCAATAAAATCTTTGAAGGCGGTTTGGACTGCCTCATCGGAGTTGAATTTTTTCTTTTGCAAAAAGTTATCCAAATTTCGAAAAAAGTGGTAATCTGTTGGGGCAAGGTCCGGAGAGTACGGTGGATGTCTTAGACATTCCAATTGAAGCTCCTCTAATTTGGTAGCCGTCTGTTGTGCAGTGTGTGGTCTAGCGTTATCATGAAGCAGCAGTGGCTTAGAGCGATTAACCAGCCTCGGTTGTATAGCAGCTAGCTTTTCCATCATGGTTTGCAGTTGCTGACAATAAACATCTGCCGTAATCGTCTGGCCAGATTTAAGAAAGCTGTAGTGAACGACACCAGTACTAGTCCACCAAACGCTCACAAGTAACTTTTTTGGAGTCAATTTTCGCTTGGGGCATGGTTTGGCTGGTTCGGCAGGGTTCAGCCATTGCGATGAGAGCTTCCGATTATCGTACAGGATCCACTTTTCATCACAGGTTATGATTCGATTTAAAATCCCTTCATTATTGTGCCGGTTGAGTAATGCAACGCAGCAGTCAACGCGCGTTTGTTGATTTGCTTCACTCAATTCGTGAGGTACCCACCTTTCAAGCTTTTTCACCTTCCCAATTTGCTTCAAGTGGATTAAAACAGTTTTATCACTAACACCGCAGCCTGTAGCTAACTCTGATGTGGTTTGCGATGGATTCCGCTTCCACAATAGCCTTCAATTCTTCATTATCAACTTTGGTCTCCGGCCGTCCACGGGGCTTGTTCTGCAGGTCGAAATTTCCAGAACGAAAACGTTGGAATCAAAAACGCACCGTGTTTTCTTTTGCGGCACCGTCGCCATACACATCATTAATCCTTCGAGCCGTTTCTGCAGCACTGGTGCCACGGTGGAACTCGTACTCGTAAATAACGCGATATTTCAAGTTTTTCATTTTGTAAACTGAGTGACGCAAAGCAAAAAAACAATTGAGAAAAAAACAAATGAATTATAATTTTCAAAACACAAATACATGAGTAAATAGCTGTATAAATTTGGATTTGGAATTCCTAACCAAAGAGAAAATATTTGAGATCAAATTTGCCAGTACGGCAAAACGTCAATTTCATATGTAAGGACCTAATAATTGCCCAGTAAAGACTTCCACTTGGTCTCTTTTAGGCATTTATAATTTATGACTGCCCCTCTGCGGATAATATGCAGTAATTATGCTTTTAGAACACACTAAAAATATTGTGAATCTCTAGTAATTCCGATATTTGCCAACCCGCGGAGGGTGAAAATTGAAAACTGACGGGACGTTTCCTCGCGTACGAGGTACGATATAACGCGCTCCATTCTTTCGCAAATCTCTGCCTAAGTACAGGTGGCATCTCAAATCGATTTAGAAACGCTTTGTAGAGATGACAGCCTCCCGAATGTGGCGCCGCCTATATTATGAAGCGCCATTTCTCAGGCTTCAGCAGACACCGTTCTCTCTTCTGGCAGAACAAGGCGATTGTCTCCAAATCTTTTATTTCTTAACAAGTTGTATTCCTGCAAAGCGAAATCTTTCTAGGTGTGAATATTGTGGGAAATGATATAAAATAATGCGGAGTCCAATTCGAAAGAGACAGAGAATTCGTGGATAATGGATAAAATATGTAACGGACAAAATCTAAAATATTTAAAGGATGATATAAATATTTAAATATTTAATGACGATGTACCTATTTAAATTAAAAGGCATTCCCAAACCGCTGTAAATTATAACAGAAAAAGTTATGCTGAAGCTTCGCTACTACACTAAGAGAGCGCCAGATTTATGTTATAGTATCAAACCTGAAATATTTTCTGTAGATGAACTCTATAGTAGATAAAATGGCTTGGATATAATGATATTTGAGTACGGAGGATTTTGGCAGATAACAGGAAATACAAATAAAAAAAATGGGTAAGTTAAAATATATCTGTGTTCTAATACCGATGGTAAGCCGTCGAACTGCAAAAAAAATCAGTTAACAGTCATTGATACAATCAGATACAAATCTCAAATAATGGTTAGTGTGTCACAGATTAAAATACTTTCAGTAACCTAAACCATATTTTGCACACTCTTTAGGAGGTTCCAAAGTTTATATAATTATTTTTCAGAACTATACACAAGCACTCCTCATTCCTTCTTTATACAAAAAAAAATATTGAACATCATTCAAATTTTGCGCAATTGCACTCTGGGATCCTGAAAAAGTACGATTATCCCACTGTATTTCCTCTTATATTTCATAATTATGCAATTTTTGAGCATTTGTTATTATTTAGGGTCTGCGAGAAACAAAGGCTTCGTGTTCCCCCTAAACCCTTTTTTAAAAATATAACTAGGATAAAACCGCTAGTAGATTATATAAGTAAAAAAATTATAACTGTAATTTTTTTTTTTTTTTTTAATACTCATTTACGTGCTTAATAAAAAATTTGAGGGAGTAAAGAAAACTTTGGTTTATTACATATTTAATGGATGGGTGGTACATTATCGCCCAGCTGTACACTCGGAACAATTAAAACTTTAGCTAACTCACATTATAATCACAGGTAAAGATTTATGGCGCAAACGTTCAGCGGTAATTACTTTCGCAGCGCTCATTGTCAGAGTGGCGGGACACTCGGAACTAGCGGCCAGGTGACTCCACAACCACAATTCTCTAGGCGATAACAAGGGCTTCCACACCGGTTAAAATTTAAATCGGTAAACCGGTTACTTACCGGAAAATAACGGTTTTTTTAAAATGACCGAAAACCGAATTTGTTCGGATAACTTGTTAGTTTACTCTTTTCAATCTTTGAGGCTTGGACCATCCGCGATAGCGACCGACGAGCATATATGATGGATGTGTTCGAAATGTAGTGCTGCGGAAAAATATTATGCATATCTGCAAAATATTCTACTTGAGCAAGATGCTAGTGATGGTATTTAAACCGGTTACACAACAACCGCTGTTTGAGATTTGTATCTGATTGTATCGATTATTGGTAACTGGTTTTTGATCGGTGGGCTGTAATAAATAAAAAAAATCTCTTTAATTAATAAATATCCTAAAAATTTAATGAAAATTTTGTATGTGGTCACCAAGGATTACAAATTTAAAATTTACTGAATTCTGGATTTTATGTTTCTATCCTTAATCCCATCCAAAACCACGCTTCCTAAAAAATTATAGGCTATGTATGCTTCCTATAAAATCTTGAATTCAGTACATTATAAATTAGTGATCCTCGATGACTGCGTTCAATATATAATATGATGATTTAAAATAAAATATCAGGATGTTATGCTTTGTAAAGAATGTTCTGTTACTGTTACTGACTATTTTTTTTTAAATATTTGTACTGACGAATTTAAAACTAACAATATTCATCATATTGTTATTTTTAAATTCGGTGTGAAAAAAAGTGGAGTATAAAAACAAAGGCAGCAATATAAAAAAATGCAGTCATCGAGGATTACTAATTTATAATGTTCTGAATTCGAAATTGTATAGGAAAGATAGCAAATAAATTTATAGGTAACATGATTTTAAAAGGGTTGAAATCTAGAATTCAGTACATTTTAAATTAGTATTCCTCGATGACTGCAATCAAAATTTTCATTAAGTTTTTTGTATATTGCTGCAATTGCTTGTACCCCACATACATAATGTAATTTGATGATGTTATGTTAACCTAAGTAAAGATGTAAAGAATATACTGACAAAAAGTTTCTATCTTTTAAATGTTTATACTAACCAATTTAAAAATAACAATATTTAACTGTAAATGGTTAAGGATATTTTATACGAACCGTATGTTTTTCCGAGAGACAATTCTCGACGTTTCGTTGAAGTCGTATTCAACGTCATCGAGAGAACGACCTGTACCCGACTGATTGACGCTGATGATGATGATGACGTTGAGTACGACTTCAACGAAATGTCGGGAATTGTCTCTCGGAAAAACACACGGTTCGTTTAAAATATCTGTAACCATTTACAGTTAAATATGTGTAACGTAACATAAAATAAATATGTCTAACGACCGTAATAATAACCTTAACTCGGTAACAATATTCATCATATTGTTTACACATTTCGATATATCGTTATACCGAACATGTTTTTATTTTACAAAATAAAAGTATTAGCTAATTAACAAAAATACAGAATGAATAAATAATATGTACACGTGCTTTTTTATTTGTCAATTGAATACACAAGCGATGAAGAGACAAGTAAACACGGGTTACATTCACGAATAATCTAACCCTCTCGTCGGTTCTCGTACGTCTGACGTAAATGAGTTTATTCCTGAAACTGGGACGCAATGAATTGAATGAAGCGGGCCGGGTGATGGGAAATTCTTTACAACACATTACACAGAAAGGGAGGAAAGAAAGATGAAAGCAGAATGGAAATGTGAGTGCTTTGACCGATATGTATAGAAAAATAATGTGACGGAGCCGTACGCTGAAGAAATGACGTAATTAATTTACGTAGGAAAATCTTGCCTATAGAAACGAAATACTTTAAAAAATAAATAACTTATTCGCTAATGGAACAGCATCATTCTGGGTTATTATCTTTTAGAAATTCTTACATAACAGAGCAGTGCTCCATTAAATAATCTTGGATAAAGAATGATGGGTTTATCAAACAATTCTGAAGAAGGAGAGAACATTGTTCACGAAACATGTAGATTTTATATCAAATAAAGCGGTGAAAACAAAGTGACTTGTGTTTTATTTGAACAATAAATATGTTATGTTAAATGATGTGTGATATGACTGTCTTAAATCAATCTTATTCTTCTTCATCTTCCTCAGCCTTTTTTCCTCCACTGCTGGATGTAGGCCTCTTCCATTTTCCTCCACTCATCTCTTTTTCTCCCCCTTCGCATCCAGGTTCTTCCTGCTTGCTTGTTGGAGTATGTCATCAGACCACCTTTTGGGAGGTCTTCCGACGCTTCTATTTTTCGTCCAGGGCCTCTGCCAT
This sequence comes from Agrypnia vestita, assembly GCA_016648135.1. Taxonomy (NCBI): domain Eukaryota; kingdom Metazoa; phylum Arthropoda; class Insecta; order Trichoptera; family Phryganeidae; genus Agrypnia; species Agrypnia vestita. The sequence goes on along the minus strand of JADDOH010009249.1, from coordinate 29,319 downwards.
TTTAGTTTTGCAATACGGTCCATAATATCGGTAACTTTTGTTCGGCGTCTTATTTCTTCATTTCTGATTTCATCTCGAAGGCTCACGCCGAGCATCTGCCTTTCCATGGCCCGCTGTGTACACTTTAATTTGTATATGCTTTTTTCTGTTAGTATTGCTGTTTCAAGGCCATATATCAACGGCAGGATACATGTATCGAACATTTTTCTTTTCAGGCATACTGGCATTTCTTTATTTTCAAACAAGTGTTTCAATTTACCAAATGCTGCCCAGCCCAGACCTATTCTTCTTGGTAGTTCTGCTGTTTGGTTTTCTTTTCCCAGCTTTATCTTATGACCAAGGTACGCATATTCGCCAACTGTTTCTATTTTCCAATTGCTTATTGTGAATTTATGTTTGGATGTGGTTAAATTTTTTTTTTTGCATGTTCGTTTCCAAACCCGTTGCTTTCAATGCTTCGTGCAATTCTCTGGTCATAGTTTCCAATTCTCTTACATTATTGCTAACAATCATTATATCGTCTGCAAACCTGAGGTGGCTCAGAATTAAAGGTGCCATTTATTTCTACTTAATCAATAAATAAAATTTAAGAATGAGTTTCAAGATTAACAAATTTTACGACGATTAGTATATCCCAGATTAGCTTTGGTGTAAGGAAATATTTTTCTTGCATAGCCATACAAAACTTCTCGGTAGTTGACCCATATTTATAATCTTTTTGTAAAAAAAAGGAATGAATGTAATATTTAGTCAATTTCAAGTAAATTTTCGACTTCTTACAAGATAGGGCGTAGTTTTAATTTTAGGTCACGTCAAAATCAAAAACAGTTTCCCATTATTCAATTTGAATTCAATCAGACGGAATTAATTAAAACAAAAACGTAAAATCCGTCGCCCGGGCGGCCATTCGGCCAATGTGCGATACAATGTACATAATTTCAAAAATCAAAACCCGGCTCGGCGCAATATGATTAACGCCGGCTTGTCGGCTGCCAGAATGAAAAGGCCATTACGGCGGCCATATTCCCGGGCGGCCGGGAGCAAATAACAAAACACATTCGGAAAATGCCGAAAAGAGTTGTCGGAAAAAGAACGCGGCCGGCAAAAACCGCAGAGCGCGGGAAACTTGCCAAAATTGGCGGTCTTTGCGCGATTTTCGTGAGCGGCAACATTGACAAACAAAGCGATACATTACGCGGCCCCGCACATACGTGCGGGAGCCCACTTATGCGAACAATAAAAAGTAAAGTCGATATTTTGTCGGGTATTTTCCGCAAATCGTGTTAATATTTTACCCAGATAGGGAGAACCGTAGCGAAATATCGAAGATTTGTTCGAGTTCTTGCGGAATTTATGAAATCACAGTTCGAATTACGGGTTTTGGCACTATGGCGAGATTCGGGGCATTGCGGGTTATCTAAGATTTCTTCTCCTTTTAGTGCCATCTCGTATCGGAGGTCGGCGATCATATTGACGATCATGACTCTATTCACCGCCGTACGGAACAACTCAGTCCAGTGAAGTTGCTACCAGTTCCTCAAATTACTCAGCCATGAGATGTGGCGCCTTTTTAAGCATCTTTCTACTTATTTCCTCAGGATGATGAGACGGTGAAGACTGTACTTTGGTCCTATCATAATATGTCTGAGATATAGAAGCTAGATATATATTATTCAGTACGCCAGAAAACTTTCAGTATGCGTCTATATAGCCACATCTCAAAGGACTCGAATTTACGGATTTATTTTTAGTTGAGTTTTCAGGTCAACACTGGAACTTGACCGAAAGAATCCGATCAAGGGCTACAGGACGCCGAGATGAGATTTCTATGAAAAATAGTAGGAGTTACCAGAAGGAAGGTTACCAGAAATACTCAAAGTAGTAGAGTAGTTTATCGAGAAATCACAGTTACGGTGGCTGGGACATATCTTGCGGCTGCCGGCAGATAGGAGCTGACGGAACATTTATGAGGACTGCTGCGAAGTGTCTTGAGTCTAGACCACACGCTGCTCTCTATGCGTCAGCCCAATCTAGTTAGGTTGCAACTAAATTGGGCTGAGGTGGAGAGCGCAGCCCAAGATAGGAAAAGTTGGAATGCGTTCTATGCGGTGCAGGGACCCCGACCCAATAGGATAAGTGGTAAAAGAAGAAGAAGATTTTTAATTTGGTGTCCATGCCTCCACTCCATATAAGGGCAAAAATACAACATCGAAAAATACGAATTCTTAGTGTCAGGTTTAGTTCACTGTCAGAGAATAAAGTTCTCATTCTAAGAACTCTTCTCTTACTTCTTGAAATGGATCACAATTTTTTTGTTCACTCATGCACTCAAGTACTTATATTGTGTTCTAATGTTTATCAGAGCTTAATTTGAAAAAAGATTGTTAAGTAACTGCATTCTTGGGTTAAGTCGGTCTCCCAATATGAGTGACTTGTTGGTTTAGTGGTTAAGACGCTCGCGTATTGATGTGGTCGAGAATTCGAGCCTCATTTCAGGAGACACAGGCGTTTAGCTTAGTTTGAAAATATTCAGAATATTGATTTGCCACGTAATCCGTGTGCGCATTTCCAAAAAAATCCTGTCGAATAATAATTTTTTCCCGAATTTATATTTTAATCCATCCAGCGGGCAATTCTAAATCGGATTTATAAGGCGTTAAACATTATTGTATACGTACATTCATAGTAGAGACAAAATTATTACAATACGTTCCTTGACTATAAAGAGTACAAGATAACATGCATTTGGTTTAATTGGATTAATTGTCACAGAAAGGTGTATGCAGAAAATTTTATCAATACGGTTAATTTTCTTTTCTACATAACTAGTAACAGAATGCAAAACAAAATTCTGTCATATCAATTAATGATTTATTTAGCTATTGGGAAACCGTTAAAATCGAGAATAATTTAAATGCTGAGAAAACACTTATAAATAATATCGCATTCCAAACACGTATCTTATCTGAGGCTTGTTACCGTTAATGATCAAAAATCCTTGCCCTACCCGAATAGATTGACAAAATTCTGCATTCGAGTCAGTTATTAATAATACCTGATGATGATGATGATTTCGAAATTATAAAAGTGATAAACAATTCAAATAAGGGGTGTTTTTATTGAGGTGTAGAACTTTAAAATGAACTAAAACATAAAAATCGTGTTAATGGCCCCATGGCATTGGTTTTCTTGGAAAGATAATTTTATGCCATTAGGGTGTTTTTTCTGAAGTATTTTATCGAATTGGTAACATTTTTTTCAGTGTCAGACAATTTGACAGCTTACGGCTGATTTTTGTTAAGTTTGGTTTACCTTTTCACTGTGAGTAGACTTACGCCAGAACAACACTGCAAAGTAGGCAAATATATTTCGAAAATAGTTGCATCGTAATCATATTTACAAACCATGTCCTTTATTAAAAATTACCTTTGCAATAAAGCCAAATACCACAAATTTTATATGTTTTAAATTTTAACATTCTATACCTCTAAAAAACTTTGTTAATGTTTAATTACAGAATTATATATTAAAATATTCTACCAGTTTGAGCCATCAAAATTAATTATTATGTTTCATTTTATATGATAATTACATTATTACACAGTTCAGCAATGTTCAAACATCGAGTTATAAAAATCACTTTGACCCTATTGGTGCAAACTAGGGCAATATATAAATATTACTTTTGAGAGATTTAAATTGTCAAAGTGAGTCAATTTACTTAGTATTTCATAAAAAATCATTCATTTTTTTAAATAAAGATTGTCATCAGGTCATTGTTGACCATGATAGACAGATAGAACATGACTTTTTATAAAGTGTGACATAGAATAAATTTAATGAAACAGCCTGGAAACGTGTTGTGCACTTGAAGTCAACTTGCTGACGAAAATCTCATCGAAACATCTCGGCGAGTAACATTATCACAATTATTTTATAGCAAGCGGGTGCTATCCAGCTTCCCCAGGATTCAGAACGTACGTGAAAACCTAGGAACATTTATGATGTTTTTGTTTGTTCAAAATAATGTGTTATAACAAAATGTTATTTATATTAGTGTATAACAACTAAAAATAATTTTTTTGTCTATCGGGTTCGAGACGTAACCCATCTCTTTGTCGGGACAACAACTACACAAGCAGGTAAATTGTTTGAATTTTTTCAATATTTCTGACTTATCATCTTTCAAAACGTTGAACTATCATTACATACATTATCATTATTGATGACGAAAAATTCATTAATTTCAATACAAGTTAAATAAAATAATGAAAACCACGCATATATTCCAAATGAAATGTTTTCCAATTGGAAAGTTTTTATCATTTTATTTGACTTGTATTAAAGGGAATGAATTTTTACTATTTGATATAAGTAACTGTAATGATAGTTCGACTTTTTGCAAAAACTAAGTCTAAACTATTGAAAAAAGCTAACTTGGATGTCGCAAATCTCCATAACTATTGATATTAATTAGGTCATGGGTGCTTGAACATTCTCGACTCATAACTAAAGCAGGAATTAACCTGTAAAGTATTGTGGACTAGCTCTGTTACACCTTGTATATGAAGCTGCAAATAATTCACGTGGGTCCATTTTTTTAAATTATGTAAAAAAGATATGATAACATATATTTCTTTTTAATAAATAAAATAATCTCCTTAGAATTATGTATCCGTAGTCCACTCATATATACCTACACAGAACTGTGCACAATCATAAAGAAATACAAATTGGACCAATAATTTAAATTCAAACGCCCCAATAAGAGAGAGAGAGAGAAGAAATGAACAAAAAAGGAGAGAAAAGCTCCTATTTTAAATTCAGGTCGCGGAGAAATTTTTCATTATTCGTCGCCGAGAGACAACAGAGGTGCTCCATTTCCAAATTCCTGTGATCCCGAGTTTGACACGTATTTATATGACGACAGAAGTTTTTCAAGATTTTAATTTATTTTTTCGCTGGCTTAATATTCAGTTTGGGTAAAATTCCACAACTCCGCGAGAGGAGCGTGTCACGTCCCCACAATTCCTGAATCGCAATTTTAATGCGGCGGCGGTGGGGGCGTTATAACCGGCTTAGATGGGTATAATTTTCTAAAATATATTTCAAATCGGAGGTTTTTTGGCGAATAGATAAGATGTAAAAAAAAAATAATTGAATTTCTCAACCTACGTCTGTTTGAGTTGTTTGAATAAATTTTACTTTAAAGAGGAATACCTACCTAGAAATTTCAAAAAAATCGTTAAAAATTTTTTCATTTTCTTAAAGCTTGAGGTCTTATGTCTGGTGAAATTTCAAGCAAGAATTCTAAAAAATAACAATGTCATAGCTAACTGAGTGGCATCCGTTTGTTGAGTACGCGCCACGCCATACAGCTTCACTATACACCAGATACAAGGGTCACAGGCAGGTAGCTGCCTGTCAGGCCAGTCAGGAAACATCGAAAAAGGACGATTACGGCGTCGTCAACAAAATTTAGATGATATGGGGATTCTAAGCAAGGTTTATAATGGAACTTATAATGGACCAGAAATAGAAGTTGAAAAAATTTCGCGATTTATTCATTGCTCAATTTTCAAACGCGTTTTTCTCGAAACCATGTTTTGAAAATCGGTGACCTAAATATCTCGGCAACCACTTAACTGAAGTTTTTATTGATTTTTCTATACATAATTATCTAGTCTTTTTCGTAGATTTTTATTTAAGTAACTTAGTTTTTTTTAATGGGCATAATAAACCCGAATTTTTCCATAAAAATCGCTATTTTAAAATCAAACGCCCGTCATTTTGCCAAAAATCGATATTTTCAAAAAATCCTACGTCAAAGACAAAATTTTAGTCAATTTTAATTAACCTTTTTTTATTATTCTGATGACTATAGATAAAATGGGAATGGTTACCGCGGAGGATCGCAGTCGACAGAACCCAAGAATACTCCGCCAATATTGAATATTTTTTTGATGAAAAACATATTTCAAAAAGATGAATCATCTAATATAGTTGAAACATCATTGATAGTATACATCCTTCCATTTAAGATGAAGACAAGACAATCGAATTGGTACGCGTAAGCCATGCGTACGAGGCACATTGTTTCGTTGTGTTGGTGTTTACACCCGTAAACACCAACATAACAAAAGAATTGTCTGTCTTAAATGGAAAGAGGTCTACCTTCTTTAAGGTCACGAAGCGCTGGAGATACTATTCACATACTAGTTTATTGATTACATTATGTCTATTATCGTCTAGCGGTTTCAATACCATTGTATCTTCGTCAAAACGGACGCACACTAATTATCCATTTTGGTAACTTGTTAATTTCTGAACGGGGGCGTGGCTGCAGTTGTGGCGTAGGAGATTGATATCACATGATCAAAAATCAATCTAATTTTGGTTTTTCAAAATTAAGCTCGAGATTCTAAAATATACTCGTATATAGGTACCTACATATCTCGGGATTCACAAATACTGAAAATTGGGCTGAGATTAAATACACTAGATACGACTGCATCGGTGTGAAGTTTTGATGGCATTTCGAGTTACTTTTAACGTAAACGTCTTTCAAAAATATCAAAATGATGCCCAAATTCTGACATGTGATATAAACATCATTAGTAATGAATTTAAATGGATTTTAAAATACTACAAATTACAGAAATAGAGAAAGGCGACCTCCACGTACGAGGGCGCCGAATATCGGCAAAATACGGAACGCTTTTCGAATATCGAATAGTGGCTCGTTCCGAAACAATCCTCCGGAACAAATAAAACCGCTCTATTGGCAGAACTAGAAAACGCCCGAATCCGGGATAAGAGATAAAACCAAAAATTACGATGTCGCCTGCAAAACGGTGGCGTCCATTACAATTATTTGGCAGCGGCTTTTGGCGGGAATTAGACGCCATTTTGCCGGGCCGCCCGGCGGGCAGCGGGGCACTGTGAGAGGCGGGGGGGGGGCGAATAATCGAAAGGTCGGGCGGCCGGGGGTGGGGATGGTTCCATTTTCAAAGGTGGCCAGTTCAAGACGATTCAATTTCGAATCGATAGCTTTTGTTCCGTCGGAAAAAGGGTTTCGCGCTGATGAAAAATTATGGCGCGCAGATTGAAATGGCTTTACAAGCAGGGGAGAGGGGGGAGAAGGAAATGCGGATTTTAATACGACGACAAAGATTTTATCAACAGTGGCCAAAAGATTAATCGTTGTAGCTTGGAGAGTTGAAAAATTCAAATTTCCTTCAGTGTATTATTTTGCCAATTTTACAAACTGTTTCCGCGTGGCCGCGAGAATCAGGTAGGACTTCGTCTGTGTGTAAAATGAAATGAACTTTTTTTCGAGCATTGCCAAAAAAAATTAGTCGCCATTTAGAAAGTAAGAGTAGCTTGTTGGTCGTGTGGTTAGGACTCTCGCCTCGTGATCCAAAAGTCGCGGGTTCGAACCTCACAAGAATATTGATGTGACACGTATTCCATGTTCGAATCTCTATTGAAAAAAATGGATAGATGGATGGATTGGAGCGGTTTGGTTTCTGAACCCCTGATTATACTTATTTATTTATGCATAAATTATATATATTTTTTTGAATTTACGCAATACTAGATCTATTTTTTGTTCACACGAAACATACTCAGTAAATATGATATGAAATATATATGAAATTGATATGAAATATATGTTTTGAAATGTGCATGAACTAACAGACTATTAAGAAGCAAAGCATTTCGAAAAATGCATTGCATCTAATTTAAATTATTGAATTATTATTGCAATAATTAATTATAATGCCACGGGAGGTGGCTTTGACAGGCAAATGAAAACACAGAAAATTAATTAATTTTAAATTATTACCAAAGAGAATCACTGAACATGAGTTAAATTGTAGTACAGTGCGTAATTTGACAGTCGCTAAATATCTTCCGAATATTTCACACACTTATTATTGAAATGTTTCTTAATTCACACTAATTAACGCTGTCTCTTTTGCTTAGATCACTTCTGGTAACCACTGTTAAATGTTCGGACGTAGAAACTTTTCGCCCCGGTATTCTTCCTTTATTCTTTCGCTTTGCTCGCTTACTAATATCGCGTGTTGTAATATCACGAATCACTGATGACACTATTTTACGCTATGGAGATGTCGCACTTGTTGCCGTTACGAAATGAACTGCCTTAGCCTACGTCGCGTGACGCCCTTTATAGCTGAATTCCTCAGTCAGATTTTTTCTAGAGATACGAGAAGCCTGTACAACTAACCTAAATATAGAAATTATGAAAATATTTGAGTAGAGTAACGGGTCGCGGGGCAGTGGGGATGATCTTTTTTGTGGCTTCTAAGGGGAAGATGCGGAATTGCGGATACTTTTGTAAGAATGTGATGTTGTTTATGAGTTTTTTCTCAGAATTCAAGTTCTTTTGGATTTCGAAGGTTTCCAAACTGTTCATTATCAAACTCTTATGAGGAACCGAGTGTGGTAGTTTATATTTTCATAAAGTTCTGTACTTAGGTTAGTAATAAATTACATCTGAAATTACATAAAATAAATATCACAAAGGATTATCATTAAAGTAATACTGAAAAAAATCTACATTTCCAACAAAAGATTTCTTTAAATTGTTTCCAATAACAAACGTAGATGATACTTTCCAGCAAGTTTCCATATTAAAAATATGTAAGAAAAAAAACCTTACAGAAAACCAGGAATATTTCAAACTTATGAGAAATGGAAACCAATTCATAATGCCTAAATGTAAAACAACCCAAATGCAGCATCACTATATTTATTAAGCCATTAATTACTCTAATAACTTACCTATCGAGATACAATGCATCTCCGAGCAAATCAAAAAATTAAAATTTTCCTAAAATCAAACTTAAATTCATAAATCATTTAAACCTATAGCTTTTTTCAAAATAACTCCTATACTTTCATTATCAATTTACCTTTTTTACTCTATTAACTTATTTTATTTATTATTTATTGTATTAACTTACTGTTAATAACTTGTATACACTATGTACCTATATATTATAATAAGGAATAAGAACTGTGGCTCCCTCATCAGACTCAAGAGCTTCTCTTCACTGATGAGGTCTACATGACTACCAAGTATTTAAAATAAATGTTTAATCTGATATGTTATATATAAGAACTGTATTTGTACCATAAATTAAATAAATAAATAAATAAAAATCTGATGATGAGAAGGACTGCTCCTCTCGAAACTTTAGTCGTTAATAATAATAAATTAACTCAACGAGTGTGAATTGCAAAGTTCTTTTTAGTTTAAATTAAAAATTGCGTTTTTAGTCCAATGAAAATTAAAAAAAAAATTGTAGATAAATTGCCTTTATTATTTTACCCCGAATAAACCACCTACATGTGATGAATGACAACAGAAATAAACGTTTAATTAAAAAGAAAAACCGTGAGAACTGAACCGCTCGACAATAATTTATCGCGCCCGGGTCCTACGTGGTAACGAGTGTCGCTGGAGGTAGCGCCCGCTATCCCGCTATCCCGTTATCCCGTTAGAAGTAACGCCCGTCACCGGAGCACCGGGCCAAATTAACGGACATTACGACGACGGAACGGCGCCAGAGCTCGTATTGCGCGGAACAAAGGGCGCGAAGGGGTTGTACAATTGCGTTCAATTCGACAACAACGCGAATCAACGAATTACATTTCACATAACGACAATAAACTAATGTTTAAACCAATCAGAGGCACGGACGTAGGAGAGTGAATGCAAGAAATTCTATACGCAGATAAATATATTCGGTTCTGACAGGTTTCGAAACTGGAGTCTTCTGATCCGTAGACGGACGCGTTATCATCCATCTAAGAAACTGCAAATAGTACAAAATAAAGCAATGCATATAGTATTGAAATGCAATTGAAGAACGAACACATAAAAGCGTCGAGTGAATAAAACATAAAGTTAAATAAAAATATATAAAAATAGACGTAGATTTTTGTCCAAATATTTTAATAACCGAAACCAAATAAGAATTTTCAGTCCTACAATACAAGTAGCGACAGTATAAGACTACCTCATAAAACTTTTTAATGTCAAAGCACTCAAAATCTTTGACAGCCTACCAAAGATAATAAAAATATAGTGAACATAAACAATTTAAATTACGGTGCAAAGAGTTATTAATGTGTATATTACAATATCAAGAAATATATTAGATATCTCAAAGAGAGGAAGCTATTTTTTCCTCCACAGATGGTGGTAGTGAAATACAACTCGCATATGAAAGGAGGTGTGCAAGGTTGACATCTATATATACAACTTTAAAATTTTATTTATTAAGGTGTGATAGTCTATGATGGGTGGAATTGGTGAACGTTACATTGTGTAAAGTGATCACTTAAGACGGCCGTACGATAGGTCGTAAGCCTTATTAACACCCAAAAAGGCTTTCATATCAATTTGCCGCATGCAAAAAGAGCTTCGTCTCTATGAGACATCTATAATATATCATGATTAATGATGCCTCCTGGGGATAGAATCCAGTATTGTGTCCTTGAAAATTTTTAACATACTCAAAATATTCTGAAAAATCAAATATAAAATCATGTATAAGGCATATGTGGGGTATAAACCAAAGGTAGTAATATCCAAAAAAAATAAAAAAATGTTTTGAATGCAGTCACCGAGGATTACTAACTTCCAAAATCATGTTACCTATAAATTCATTGGCTATTTTTCCTATAAAATCTCGAATTCAGTCCATTTTAAATTAGTAATCCTCGATGACTGCATTAATTTTTTTTTGGATATTGCTGTCTTCGCTTTTATACCCCGCATACGATATAATATGGAACTAAATAAACATTAAAAATAAATATCAATAAATACACAAGATTCTCAGCGGAGCTATTGATTCTCTCTGTCTATCTGATATAAATTTGCATGTTAAACCCTGTATAAGAAACCCGGAGTTCTTCAGAATAAGTCAGCACACTAATAATGGCGGTTACTTTTCTCCCATTACAAGGTTGTGTCGCACATATAATTTTTATTGTGTTGACCCTAACATTGATGCTGATATTCTTGCAGACATTTTATCTTCGTTCAAAAACTCACTCATACACAACTTCCATTTTCTAAACGACGACATGAACCTATAGATCCACTAAATACTAATCGCACTACACTCAAACACAAATATATAATATACATAAATGTACATGTGAAATATAATTAATTACAAAAATACATGTTACTAGAGCGTGCCGAAGACACTTGTAATTGGGATAATGGGCATAGTCTTCACTATAATGTTTATTATCTGAGTGTCTTGTACCCATCATCCTGTTAGTGTCTCTAATAAATAAAGAAAATAAAAAAAAAAAAAAAAAAAAAATAATAATAATACTGACATAAATAAAAAATAAAATAGCCACATTTGTTTTATGTAAGCCTACTGTCTCAAGTAAAACAGTTTTTCGCTGCTTGGAGGTGAGTTGGAGAGTACGGGGAGCAGGGCGCGGGAAGGCGTGTGAGTGATGTGTGTAATTTGTTTCAGTCAATCAATCAGTCAATACATCACAAACACGTTGCGAAATTCTGAATAAAAATTTCAAGGTCTAAAAATTTTCAGAGTTTTGTCGTCTTCTAAAACAGTGGATCTAATAATGAAGGATTGAAGAGCCTAACAGAAAAAAAACTCTCGACATTAATTTGATTTTTCGGGGGTTCGTGTTGTTTTAACAGAAAAAGAGCTTCGTTTGAAAATAGTTAAAATATTTACCTAGTCTATTTTTTAATAAAAGAAAGTATGTTTATGTTGATAATGGATTAATAAACCCTCCTTGAAGAAATGAATAAATTGTTTTTTGTTTTTATTTTATTACGTTGCTACATAGTGCAGTGATCCTAGAAATTCACATAATCTAACTTTTTCGAACGGTTGGAATCATTTTGGAAGGGAATACGCGAAATTATACCACAAGGTTTGAGAAAATCAAGTCGCCATAAATACGTAGCAACGCGAAACAATTTTTGTTGTGAAGACCACAGACGTAAACTGTGAACCCATGCAATTAACCATAGAAACGAATGCAATATACGAATAGGGAATCTCTTCTACAGAAACGGCGTGCACAGAAAAAGTACCTGTGTGCGGAGTATTTTAGCGGCGAATCAGTACAAATTACAGAATAGTGTTCCAGTTAAATTTGTGTTCAGTGAATTTGTGACACTATATATGTAAATACTTGGATTTACATATATTGTCGCTCGACAACTCAACAACAATTTAGACTATGTTCAAGACCGATGGTGACAGTATGCTATTATCTATCTTAAGGAGATAAATGGAGATACTGCGTAATACTTCACTCTGTAGTAGTGAATGCCGAAATTGCGATAATTAAAAAAATGGTAAAGAAAAAAGAATTAAGAAAATACTAAGAATATTTTTCGTTATTTAAAAAAAAAATCTAATCATGAACTTTGATGACATTTAGTGACACAATAAAATTTGGCATCTTAGTAGATCACGAATCAACAAAATAAAATAAACTTTGATTAATGTAACAACGACACTGCAGACACAGTGCGGTGTCAATGAAGGAGACATCCGTCCTACAGAAGACAAAAAAGAGGAAGAGAGTGGGTAGGTGAGTACCCGCCTACTTTCATAAATCAGACTAACAAACTTTCTGCAGTCCACCGGGAATTTTATACAGATTTGGACGAGGATTGGATAAGACGCAATCTACAAACTTTCCAAAAGTTGGACAAGAAATGTCTCCGACGTAAATCAAAATATGAAGATTTATTGGATCGTTGTGGCGGAGTAGTGGACGATTCTGGAAATCAAATAAATTTTTATCAGGAACACAACTCTGTAATGTTCTCGAAAGAGTAAAATGAATCGTACGTTTGAATATTAGGGTTTATTCTCATTGGATTGCGCTATCATAACAATCACCTCTTGGCAGTATAGTATTTTATGTACGGATTTGCGGCAGTGGGAGCGGATGAAGAACATAAAATCAGCTCAACTTTTAATTATCAGCAAAGTCACAGGACACAAACTTAACTGAAAAACTATTATGTGATTCGCACTGATTCGGTACCAGACTATACACGCTGGTAATTTTGACTCACGCCGTTTCACAACTCAAAGTTTCTCGCCGTTTCGAGACTCGGTCGACTCCGCTGTTGCGATGTAAAGACGCGCTTTTCTCGAAGCTTCTATTATATTTTCGTATGTTCTACCATTTTTCAGATTATTGTAAAATCATCAAGATTGTTCGGAATACTTCAATAATGTGGAGTTCTCTTAACAGTATTGTAGAATCACATAAGTATTGTACATGAATATTATATAAAAGAAGTACCTACTAATATTATGTTAAAAATTGGTAGAAATCGAATAGTTTCTCATACATCTACCTACTAATTCTTCATCCAAAGTGTCCAAACATTAAATGAAAGCTAATATTTCTGCAATAATTTCAATCATTTCTCTGTACTTTAAAATAATAGCATAGGTACATAAATACGTAGGCATTTTAGACGCATTTAATGATATTGTTATTTTGAGAATAGGGGGATTGTTAATGTTACAAATCTGTTATGTTCTAGAAAAATTGTGAAGGAACTAAATATTATCTAAATGACTAATCACTAAAGTTCTAGAATGAGTAATAAACGAGTCGCGCATTCAAATATTGACAAAACGACAAATTTGGAAAGTTCTAGATTGTGTACAAGTGAAGGAAACACATTTATAATATATTCTCAAAATAACAGTTTGTTATATTCCAGAGGCAAAGGAATTTACTCGGAAATCGATGTGGTGTCTTTTTACGCAACTAGGAAAAGCGTACACAACGGAAAATTCAATATTTGTGTTATTGTCTTTTATATATAGTGACGTACCTAGAAAAAACACAAGAATAAGAGGCAATATAAGAAGTGATATACCGCAGACTAATAGAGAGAGATATGGTTTCCTATTCACTGCGATCGATTTCTATAATGGAATCCCAATTGCATTAAGGATTAAATAGCGTAGAACTATGCAATAAACAGCTGAAGGGACTTGTGTTGGGGAGGAGATAACTGTTTAACAAATCAATGTGCTGATATTTAATATGTTTACCCACATATTTTATTTTATTTTCTGTCCCCTTATACCAGCATACAATTGCTGTTTGGGGACATGCTATTTAATTTTTAATTTTAATTATTACGAATAATTAATTAACGTAGTGTGATCATATAAGAATATGTAAATAAAATAAATATTATTAAATAATACATATATTGAATCGTTATGAATTATTATTTTACCAGAATCGAAATCGGTCGATATCAAATTCTATATTATACCTACGCCGACAACCCTTTGCGGCGTCCTCCCTTACGCTACTAGTGGCTATTTCATAGCCTGAAATTCGTCAGCCACGACCGCAGTCATTATCGAACGCCATCTATACCTGGACAACGCCGTAATAGTCCAAATTGTTCTCCTCTCCCACCTCTTGAATCATATCATTATCTAGATATTATTCCTCCATCTTCATCGGGTGGCATGTGAGAGCATATTGCGCATGTTCTCGTTCACTATCATTCCATACCCTCACCATGTATTCACTCACGATCTTCAGGATGCTCGGGAGTCGTAAAATTAAAGACTAGTATACCAGGAGCACAGCACTTTACGGAGGCGAAAGCTGGAGGACTAACTAGAGAGAGACAGAGAAATAGGTTAGAAGCACGAAAATATTGATCTATTTTGTCTCGGATGTTGTAATGCATGAATGCCAGAGGAGAACCAAAAAGTTCGAAAAGCTGAAGATATCTGGAAGGGTTGAATGTAAAGGGTTGCCAACAGTGATTTGATAATATATCACTAGTGACTCTGTTTCAAATACGTTTCGAATAGTCAAAATCCTGTGTGAGGACAGTTATCAGGTTGATATTCAATTCAAATAAATACAATTCCATTTTTTATATGGAGTACATTTAAAGATTTTTATTTTATTTTACTCGGTCATCCAACAGGGAGACATAATTGCTTGGTAAGACAAAATACAGAAAAATAGTTAAATGTCTCCCACGATTAAAGGATGACACAGATAAGACATAATTATAGATAAGTCAATTTGATATGAATGACAGATAAAACAATTCTACAGATTCATTTAACGAATTGTTCCTAATTTTACTATAACATAAACATTAAAGGGTTCATAATGTATATAAAGCACATAGTCAGTATTTCATCATTCTAGTATCTTTCTCACCTTATGAAGATGCCAACACGGAATACGAGTAACATCAATATTCTTATTATTTTCAAACTAAGCTAAATGCTTAAAAATAGGACTAACTTGCTGGACCGTAGTGAAGTTCGAACCCGCGACTTTTGGATCACGAGACGAGAGTCCTAACCACAAGACCAGCAAGTTATTCCTTTTTCTTCTCATATTTAGTATCAAAAATATCTTTCGAATTTAAGAGGTAATTATCATCTGAGCATTTGCGTGGGACGGGAGAGGATTTCCTATTATTAGTGACTTTTATTTTTTTGAGGATTGCTTCAAGGCTCAGCTATTAAAGTGTTGAAGTTCTCTCCTTAATAAGCTCTCGTTTAGATAGAAGTTGAGAAAATTTACAACGGTATGTTTAATTATTTTAGACAAGGCCAAATCAAATATCGTTAATTTTTCATAAGGATTTTCTAATCCGATAAGCCATTTATTAAAAAAATTGTGATTTTTTTTCAAATTGTTTCTAATTTTACAAAAAGCGTTTTTTTTTCTGAACCAGTTATGCTACATTGCAGATATTTCATTTTTAAAACTTGCACTGGGGAAAGTTGCATCTCATTCATTCTCAGTCACGGCGGAGGAGCTCCACATGACGCACAATAAAAAATTACATAAATTAATAATCACGTTCTTGTAAAAAATCACCCAAATTTCAGGCTCCCAGGGTGGTGAAATCCTTTAAATAGAAAATGTCGATCTATAAAGCAATGAGGTTTAATATGAAAATAGTTATCCCAATCGCAGAACCGATTGTGCGTATTGTGAAATGAAATAGTCTACGTTGCCGCTGTCTCGAATAGACAACACAAATTTTGTTTACACTTCTCAAAATTATGCCGAAGAATGTGAAACGAGGTAAACAATTCTTGTCCTGCCTCCAATATTATAACGGAGCACGCCGAGAATTTAAGTTGGTAAGAGGCTTGAATTTTGTACTTACTTCTTCAGGTAAAGGGTACCTTTGGAATTTATTTAGAACTATTTCCAATACTGGAGACTATTAAGGGGGAATACCTACCTAGATATTTCGAAAAAATCATTTTTTAATTTTCTTGAAGCTTGAGGCCTTAAGAATGTCTGTTGAAAATTTCAAGAGAAAAATAAAAAAAAATAACAAAGTTATAGCTGATAATAGTGGCATCTCTTTGTTTATTACGCGCCGCATGGCACCGCGCAACACGCAGCTAGCTACCAGTAGGGCTCTTTCATAATAGAAACGTAAGACCTGTTTCTTTTATGTTAATGAAGAGTGCTCGATGATATGGGAGTTTTAAGCAAGGTGGAGGACTTACATTAGAGACATGGAGTCGATGATTTTATGTAAGTTGAAAGATTTCGCGATTTACTTATCGCTCAATTTTCAAACGCGTTTAACTCGAAACCATGTTTCGAAAATCGGTGACCAAAATATCTCGGCAACCACTAAACCGATCAAATTGAAATTTGTAGTGGTTATTCTATAGGTACATACATAGTTATCTAGTCTTTGTCGTAGGATTTTTTTTATGTGACTTAGTTTTTTTTTATTGGCATAACAAACCCGAAATTTTCCCTAAAAAATGCTATTTTATATTCAAACGCCCGCCATTTTGTCAAAAATCTATATTTTTAAAAACTTCTACGTCAAAGACTAAATTCGTGTCAATTTCGATAGTTTTTTTGTTTTTTTTTATTCTGATGATTACAGATGAAATGAGTGTGTTCACCGCGGAGGACCTTTTTTTTCGGCAGTCGACAAATTCCAAGAATTTTCCGCCAATGCTGAATATTAAAAAAAAATTTTTTTTTAATATTCTTAAAAGTATTAACTATCGTACATAAATAATACCAATACCATAATTTAAATAGGTTTACTCAGTAAAATTCACAAAACTTGCCCTTTTTCGAGCTTTGTTCCCCCTTAAGGCTCCTGCATAAACACATTTGTCAAGAAATGCAAGAATAGATTTATGCACCCCCAAATAAGAATGAGGGTGCTTAAGCCGTGTATTCACTAGGGGACAAATTGCTTCTCAACATCACGCGCGGCATAGAGTCTACGTGACGTTGCAACGTCGCGCACTGTTCCGCGACGTAGAACATTCAATTCAATTCAATTCAATTTTTATTTATTACATTATATGTACATTACAAACTTTATGTTTAATGCATACATATTATGAATTTATACACATATGTATACATACATACACATATACATATACATACATATATACATACCCATATACATATTGTATATTAAAATAACAATTTATTATTAACTAATTAAAAGTGACCTGCACAATCTGGTCAGAGGTGTAGGAGAATCCTGCTTCGGAAAACCCCCTCAGAACATAGAATAACGAAGAACATAGCGCAGCAACGTACCGTGGCAACGTTGCCTTGCGCACGGTACCCGAGCGAGCTCACCGCGACATTGCGCCGCGTGTCAGTTCCACGTGGTATGTTTACAAGTGAATGCGCATGCGCTGCATCCATCAACATGACATAAGTGTGGGAAAACGAAAGCCATACAATGTTGTGGGACACTTCAAACCGTGAATATAAAAATAAAATAAAGAAAAACGATCAAAAGATCCGTCAGACATTCGATACACGCATACGATTCGACATACGCAGCTGTCATCATAACCTCATCAGGCGACATTTCCGCGACAAGTTATATGTCAGTCCCGGTGTGTACACGTCAAATGACTGCGTCATTGTCCCCGAAACATGAGCGTAGATGTTGATGGGACATGCCGCGCGGAATGTTTCGCGATTTGTCCCCTAGTGAATACATGGCTTTATGGGTGTGGCGACGTTTATAAAAAACGTGATCATTTGTCCAAACCGTTGTCGTAGTTCCTTCGATCGAATATTTCAGCGTCTTCCAGTACTACGATGTGATGTTTCATTATATATCAGAGATATTGGTTTGAGATTATTTATTTTGATAAATTCATTGCTTATGTTATTTATTTTGTAAATATTATCAATTTTTTATTTTGATAAATTCATTGCTTATGTTAACCCTATTCAAAACGTCTGTCGATCCAGCTAATCTTTTTTTTTTTAAATAGGGTTGCATCGTACGATGGACACGTATCACATTCTTACTATTTCCAAACTAAACTACACGCACGCGGCCTATTTGTGTGATTTTGTACCTTTGCATAGTCTGGTTTTGTTGCAATGTGGATGTGAACGGCGTTGTTTGAAACGGTATTGATGTTGCGTGCGCAGACGGTGCTTGTACCAACTGCAAGTTGGCTACATGTAATTGATAATTTGAAGAATTATTTGGTGACAATGATTTTGTTATACCATCATGCATAAAATTTATGGAAACATCGTTATTGTTTTTGTATTGAATTGAATAAAATAAAATCTATTGATCTCCTGGAATGAGGCTCTAACCTCCGAATACTTGATGACCAGGCAGGTGTCTTAACCACTAGAACAATAAGTACATCATACTAAACATGATTTTATGTGGACGTTATGAGTACATGATATTGTAAATGTGCATGTATAAACTGATTCAATTTTTAATTGATTGTATTGTATAAATATATGATGAAAATATAGCATATTGGTCTCCTGAGAGGAGTGAGAAAATCACAACATAAACACATTCACCAACACATCGGCCCAGACGGTGGACCCTGCAATGGGATTCAATACGTCACCCAGAAAGGTCACAGAAATACGGCAGAATATCCCAGAAAACTCAAGCCAGAAGATCCTCGAGTGAGGCGCAAACATCCGACCACCAGGCAACTAGCTACTCACGCACAATTTTCTAAACAACCATATATGAAACAAGTCGCCTTTGCAATGCTATGTTAAACCTCGCCCAAGTACGATTATAAGATAGTATTTATATTATTACTAAGATATGCTGGACTATGTACAACTCCTATTCTAGGCAACTCGAAACAGCAGAAATGCGAATGCTTAGATGGTCGGCAGGAGTAACACTAAAAGATAGGTTGAAAAGTTCACGCGTTCGTGGTAGCCTGGGTGTCACGAACATAAACAATAAGCTGGAGACCACCAGATCACACCGTGAAGCAGGCAATGTCATCCAGAGAAAGACCAAAGTATTCCTGGATGACTCAATGCTCCAAAATCCTTCAGAGAAACGGTCTGGTTCAGAGAACGTGAAGAGCCGACCCCAACAGCCTACCAAGCCAATGAGTTGGGACAGTACAAGGAAGAAGAAAGAAGAAGATTTTATTACTACTAATTTAAGCTAATATAATAAGAAAACAACATAGTGAAAATTCGTTAATAAACGTTTATATAAAATGTTTAGATTGAAGATATTACCTTCGAAAGAGACCTTTATTTCAAAAACCCATTTCATAATCACGCACCCACTTTACAAAGTCGGACTTGTGAATTGTTTCAATTTGTCTGGAAACTTATCTTCAAAATCCCCGACAAAATTCGTAAACATTCGGTATCTTGCCAACGCAGATGTTACCTAAGTTAGCCCACGCGGCGTCCTGAAACGTAGGAGAAAAAAATCTGAAAAAACAATCCCGTAACCCGTTCCGATCGCTTCTCCGTAAACAAAATTCATCAGAAAGTGCTTTGCAAAATTAAATGAAAGAAAAGTTACACCGTACTGCGTAGAATAATATAAAATAATCAAATAAATACAACGTATTCCTACAAGCGTTCAATTTTTTCTTAACAAACGATTTAAGTGTAATTTCGGATATTTTATACGCACCGTATGTATTACCGAGAAGCGAATCTCGAAATTTCGTTAGATACTTATTCAACGTCATCAGGAGGACGATCTTTACCCGCGGAGGTGGAGGTCGGACTGATTAAGTGCTGTTTTCTAGGGCGTAAATTGTATGCACTTTGTACTATGTACAATTGTACAATATGTACTAGTTACGTCGGCGGATTTTACTGCGACTCCTCTCAAGGGTTGAATCAGTGTCGTTAGAACAGGGCGCCAAATACTTGATAGTTTGTAACTGTCATCTCTATTGAAATTGGGATGTTTGTATATTTCAATGGACTCCCTCACTAATCTGGGTATAAGGTGCGGTTCTGTTGATAAGATTTTTGCCTTGTCAAATCTGATGAAGTGACAGAGATTCCCTTTGGATGCATGTTCGCAGATTGCCGATATATTGGAGTTGTTGTTTTTAATTGCTCCAATGTGTTCCTTCAATCGTGTAGCGATATTGCGTTTGGTTTGTCCTATGTAGAAAGCTCCACAATCGCATGGCACTCTGTATACACCTGGAGACTCGAACGCTGTGTTATCTTTTACACTATCTAAAATATCCGAAATTACAGTTAAATATGTCTAACGACCGTAATAACAACCTTAACTCTTTAATTATCAAACGATGTTTTTGAGTACGAATGGTCGATTTCGTTTAGACCATTTTTGCAAGCTATGTACAATCAGTTTGTAAATCTGATGTCCGCGGAGGTCAGCAAAACATTTCTTCAACAAAATATCTTGTCAGTCAAACAAGTGCATTATTATTAAGAGTAAAATAAAAGGAATGCTTAAAATTTGCCCCAAGATACCGATACAGCGCAAGACAGAGAGCGGAGGAAGAGTGCTGTCCAAGCAATAGGCCCCCGACCTAATTAGAAAGAAGGGGATGAAGAAGAAATCTTAAATTGAGTTGTTATTTTGAATAAAAATAAATTTGTGGCGTTGTAATGTGACAAGGAAAATAATTGACGTTTTTCAACCAAGTTTTTTTCATGAATGTGTTCCATTGTTGAATACAAACTTTTTCATTGATTGTTTCACAAAATTTTCAATATTAGTTGTGGCCTATAAGTTAGGTTAGGTGAGGTTAAATTCAGTGCCTAATTTTACGATATTTGAAATAAATTAGACGGATCAATTAGACAGATATACAGAAAAATCTACTTATAAAAATAAATTTGGCTACTACTGGGATACGAACCGAAACTTAATTAGAATCGCAGATTCCCATTTGGAAACGTATCCTAGTGGTGACCAATTATTTTTTCGGTATGTAGATATTTTTATCTTTCTTTTTATCTTTATTTCTCTAAATCATCAAAATTCTGTTTTCGTCCAATCTTTTTTTAAACCATAGACAAAACAAGCGTTTTATCATACATTTTTAAACATCGGCAGAATCAGTGGTAAAATCTTTGCTTAATTGATCCTAGGCTTATTTTCAATACATAAAGAGTGCAAATTTAATATAAAAACATATGTAAAAATCAAATGAAGACATAACAATAAATATAAAAGCGGTCCTCGTAACCCAGTGGGTTGCTAACCATAACCTAGTACTGCACTAACATATTGCATAACCCAGTACTGACTTCTCAAACCGAGGGTTCCAGGTTCGGTTCCCGGTGAGATCACAATTAATTTTTGTGATTTACTCAAGTCTAGATGTTTTGTGATGTGTTTTGTTTCTGTTATAGGGCCTCTTGGCCGGTTGAAGGTAAAAAACTAAAATAAAAAACTCACATTTATTACTATGTATGTCGTAAGTTATTCTAAAAAGTAAACGCACTTTGTACTTTATATGTGAATAGTGAAAATTCATTTGAAATAAGGTAAAACATTAAAATTACGAACTAAGTGAATTCAAGAGGCATAAAACTATAGTATTCTTTAATTGATTGAGAAGCTGCACAAAGAAACTTGTAATTTAGTATCAGACACAAAATATCGACATTTTGTCAATTCCGTTTTCATCCGAAGTCGCGAAAGTGCAGCGGCAAACACCTTTCAGGACAGCATACGGTGAACTTTTGTAACAAGTCGACATTGCTCGATATTGTCTCGCGAACGCTTTAGATTGTTCCAAAACGAAGTCGAAATTTAACTTTCATAAAGTATTTTCTTCGAGAATTCAACTGTCAGACGGCATTCGCAAATGGATACCGTGAAGATTTAGCGTCAGAAATCTAAATAGAAAACGAATGAAGATAGTGAGAATCTTTTTTTGATAAAATGCTACAAATATCCATTTTGTCCTGCATCTTTATTTTCAACCCTTTGTGCTAGGGAGATCGGGGGTCGCTTTAGGCCGTCCCCTGGTTTTTTGCTGATTCGATGATTATGGCGCATAGTAGGCAAAGGTTCTCTTTACACAGGTCCTTAATATATTTTCGATTCTTCACGGCGAGGCACCCTTCCTTCTAAGATTGTCGACAAAATCTGCTGGGGTAATGTTTCTTTTTAATTACTAGCCCAACCCTGGGATCCTTTTAACTGTGTGACTGTGTACATGTGTGTGTGTGAGAGTCATCGCGGAGACTTGTCTCGAGAGGACATAAAAGTCAAAGGATAGAGATGAGCACGTAACAAATTTTGAATATCGTTACATGTACTTTGGGTGTAGTTTAGAATGACGTAGAATATCCCATAGGTGAAGCAAGTGGAAAAAGAAAATGGCATTCTTTCAACCTCCATTTTGAGAGGGGGAAGAGAATCCGAGAAATTCTTAATGGATAACGGATGAAGATTGCAGCAATCCATCTGATCGTCCAGGTCTTTTTGTTTTCGGGGCCATGGATAGTTCGCAAATAACCGGAGAGAAACTAGAGTGCAACAGTTCTTACTATACTCGAGCCATCGTAAGATGGCATTTTTGACAAATCGTAATAGTGTTGTGACACACTTAAAATCATTAACGAAAAAATTCAGTCGAAAAAAAAAATTCGTCGCACGGTGTGAGTTGAGAAAGTCTTTGTACATAAAAAAGGTAAAAACAAAGTTCAAATTAACGAGCAGGGGTCAAAATATAAAAGTATCAATGTCCGAAATCTAAAGCCAGGTTAAAAAAATATCGTAATCACAGCGTGCACTCATTCGTTCTTTCCGTAACAACGTTAAAATAAAACTGTCAAAACCTTAGAGTATCTACAATATATAGAGGGATAATAAAGCATTTTACCAAACTTTTATACGTGGTAAAATAGAGCTTACTCAGTTTAAACAATATGGCGACACATGAGAGAAAAAGAGACAAAAAAACATCACCCGGTCTGATCCGTCTTTTATTGTTTTGTAGCCGTTTTCTTTGCCCTCTAATAAAGCCATAGAAAAAGATCATATTTAGAGGGCACTCAGCGCACACAGAGGGCACAGGCAATCAATATCCTATAACATTTTGAATCATTTCGTTCATTCCATATTTAATGTTGATGGACATCACTACTCTGGCATTCGCGCAATAAAGTATAGCATTTGTCCTCCAATGTTTAGTTGTCATTAATTACGAAACTTCATGTAAGTCTAAACGTCAAAAGTGCCATCAGAGTGGCCGTACTGTACATTAAACAGATCCACGCACAGGCGTTTTTCAAGAAATGTCATGAGGGACAGCCGATTCTCCCGGTGGTCAGCCGTTTTAGAGATCTTTCGATGAGCCTGCTTCTTTTCTTCTGCCGGTCGGCTATGAACTCTTAAACCAGAATACACAAACAATATATACGTGTTAAATTTTTGACTCCCGCGTGAATCTAAAACCATTCCGGTGCGATCATAGAAAAAACCCACAAAAACTCATATACTTATCATAGTAACTCACACACACAGAGAATTACAAGTCCGTGGATATGAATCGTTGAGTATCAAAATATACCCCCACCCACCATTTTTTTAATGTTAGATATTAATGTTAATATATTCTCTAAACTCATACATACATTTTAAATATTAGTCAACTATCATACCTAGGATCAATCTTAAGTTAATGCTTATTAAAAGTCAACATATTCAAATTACAAACAAGGTATGAAAGTGTTTTCCTTGATTTACCAAAAAATAGTTCATAGGCTTTTAGGTAGGTTTTGATTTTAAAGTATTCATATCCAGGTAGTGCAAAAGACTACGAAAGATAATTGCCTGAACATATATTAACAACGATTTCATTTATATGATAATGATAATGTAATATAATATAACATAAGATCTGCATATAATACAAATAATAACATTTAAAAAACCTTTTAAACAATAAATATAAAAATAATATTTTTTATAATTTATCAATTAACCTGCAACTCGTGTTACATATATTGGTAGGACATTGCGTAGTTTTAACAAAATAATAAATTAAGACATTAGATGCCTTAATAATA
Source organism: Agrypnia vestita (assembly GCA_016648135.1). Taxonomy (NCBI): domain Eukaryota; kingdom Metazoa; phylum Arthropoda; class Insecta; order Trichoptera; family Phryganeidae; genus Agrypnia; species Agrypnia vestita. Next base: position 4,914 of record JADDOH010009249.1, on the reverse strand, counting down.
ATAACTTCTCCGAATTTTCGAATCATCTCATAGAGTCCAATCATAATTTTGATATAAAAACAGGGGTAAAAATAATAAAGGGTTAAAACTAAATAATATGGATTTTTTTATATTAGTAAAGACATAAAAAACAACATTCCTCTAAATAAAAATCAAATAAATTTCCCGTAGAGTCCTCTGTTTGATTTATTAAAAATTGCTTTATTTAATGATTGATTAATTTTTTTAATTAATTGATTGACTTAAATTATCAGGCGAAACCCAAGATTTGTCAATACACCCTATAGACCCCACACCGCCTCCCCCTCTCATCTTCTAAAATTCTTAATTCTTTTTGATAAGAAACATATGCATGTTGGCCTTTAGTTAGAGTAACACGCTGTGAAGAGTATTTTGTGAAGGTGTTGGTATGTAAATATACTATTGTTGTGGTGTGTAGTGATATTTACATGCTAGTGTAGTGGTCGCCCTGACGAAGAGACGGGTTACGTCTCGAAACCGGTTGACAAAAAGTAATTTTTAGTAGTTATTAAAAATGTTAACATTTTGTTATATGATATCTGTTTAAATTCGTTTTTTTAATATCAGTACTTTATATTACGGTCAAAAATATGACCAAAATTCATCTTTCAGATACGATAGACGATATTCAATTTACAGATGAAAGAAAAATGTTGATGGGACGTAATATATTGAATAGGTCACACATACCTACCGAGACATGGTTCACGAAAATAACAAAGTACTTCTAGAAGTCTTCGCAAAATTGTGTAACTTATGAGATCCTAATGAGCGCCTGGTCGACGGGGAACACATGGCGGAGAAAGTTTTCCAATTACAATTATGTACACACTGCCTACAGGGCGGCGGGCTGGTGAGCTAATACGGGACCGTAATTTGAAGGATCTGTATGGAAGCGGACTAACGGGTCGGGTCTACCACCCTACTTGTGTACCACAGTCCCTGCGTCAGGATTAAGGAGTTCGTCCAAAGCCTCTAGCAAAAATACACTTATAATTGACGTCGTGTTACATGTTCTTGTAACTTTTTACGTATTTTTTACACGCCAAATGAAATATTAGTAGCGACATTAAACCAAAATAATAAAAAGGATTATTGTATTTACCTGCGATGTCGACCTTTATGTGCAAAATAGTAAAAAAATCGTTAATAGTTTTGGAAGCCTTTTACATTTAGGTATGCGTAAATACAATGACCTATTCTTAAAATAATAAAAATAACAATCTTAAAATAAACAATAACTATCTTAAAATAACAACAGCAACACTCAAAAATAAAGAAATATCAAGGCATCTGTCAAATTTTATTATTTCTGGTAGTGTTTTATTCAATCTTAAACTAATTTCAATTATTCTACTCTAGTTCTTATTTTCCAGCGAAACGGAAAATATTCTACACCAGAATAAATGTTTTTACATGATTAAGAAAATAATTATCAACGAAAGAAAATTACACAAGGCGAAAACATTTCGTAGAAAAAGCCACCGACAAAACCAAGAAACCTCTTCTGGGAAACACCACACTAATACTCGCCGCGACACATTTATTACACATGTGGTTCCGCTGACAGCCGGCAGAGCTATTTATCAGAAGATAGATGAGCTCAGGGCCCGGGCGATGGAAAGAGATCGAATAACAAAGAGATGAAAGATTAGAAACATTGCCTCATTTGTTAAAGCTTCTTGAACAGTCCATCCATCAATACGTCGCTTTATTGAAGAGACTAGACGAATATCTACTGCCTGCCGTGTGTTTTCCAAACTGAATCAATAAAATAAATGCTTGCAATCACTAATGAAAAAAGTAATTACTTATTCACAGAAAAATCACAAGATTTCTGCTAATTCAAAGAGCGCATAAAAATGACTGTCTTTTTGTTCTCTATACAATTTCTGCACAAGAAGAACACGTGGTTCAAATATTACTTCTAAGCTACTGCAAGGAGACATTGACAATTGCAGTCAATAAGAAGACCCTCCACGTTCCATCTAGACTATTGATGGCGAACCTACGACATACGTCACAGGTGACACGCCACAATATATATATATATATATATATATATTTTTAAATTTCGTGAGCAGGATTCCTTACAGCCATATTGATATTTGTATACATCAATGAAATAATTTGACAGAGCTTTTGCCCAATTACAACTAGAACTAATTCTACAAGATTAAGCACAATACACGTGTGGTTTAGGTAGTAATTCAAATAGACAGTGTGTGTGTATGTGTGTGTGAGTATGTGTGTACGTGTGTGTGCATGCACAGGCGTATCACCTCGCAAGTGTTTAGGACACTCGCCTCGTGATCCAAAGATTGCGGGTTCGAACCTCACTCCAGACTAGCAAGTCAGTCCTATTTTCAAAGCACGAGCGTTTAGCTTACTTTTAAAATAGTAAGAATATTGATGTGACACGTATTCCGTGATCGCATCTCTATTTTTTCTTTTTTAAATTTAAAAAAACTCTCAATTATTTTCAATGATTTGTTTACTAGATAGACAATGGATAGATAGTTTGCGTCCGTCCTGATGACGAAGATACGGTGGTATCGAAACCGGTAGACGTAGAGTCATTATTTAAGTGGTTTATAAAAAGTCGTTTAATTAAAATTAATTAAGAAAATGTTACTTCATTTCAAGCGTTACATTTGTCCGCGATTCCGTGACAATACATTTATTTCACTGAAATGGCTACTGAAATGAAAATAGTGTATCCACATACGCCCGTTACAAGCTGTATACAAAATCTCAAGCGGAGAATCAGCAGTCGTTGCCGTTGAAAAACGCGAGCGATCAAATAAAACTCGGGGGACATTAACATTATTTGCTAACAGCACACACTCCTCGGAAGACATTCCCATTATAAGCAAGCGGCACTCGAAGCGGCCTCAGGGGGACGATCACGATATTGGAATAACTAAAGACACCACCAAGCGGATGGCAAATAACGATTACGTACGTGCCGAGAAGTGGCGAGCAGACTGCAGAACCCGCGCGGCGCGACGTACGGGGGCCCCCGGGAACCGGGACCGCCAGTTAGCGAAGGGAAAAACTACATTTCAAAATGAAGACTACAACACACACTCGTTCACCAGTTTGAAGACTACAAAGTGTACACTACAATTGTAGTAAAAACTACTTGAAGTGAAGTAATTGTAGTACTACGAAATGAAGTGAAGTAATTGAAGTGAAATAATGAAATGAAGTAATAGTGAAGTAAATTTTTAAATGAAGTGAAGTATTTTTTTCCCAAATAAAAATTTGGCGAGCTAAAAAAAAAAAGGTCAACGACAAAAATATTTACGATAAATGACGATATTTTCTCCAAAGTAAGATTTGGCGACCTAAAAAAAAAAAAAAGGTCGCCAGCCAGATTTCTTCGTTCGATTCCAAAAAATTTTCAAACCATGGGGGGGGTTGTTACAGTTTTCAGAGATTTCTTCGTTTACCTACATCAACTTCCCAAAAATTTCTTCATAGCTCCCAAAATTTTTCAAACCATGGGGGGGGGGCTGTTACAGATTCACTATTTAAAGTGTGTTTCTCATACTTTCGATAACTTTGAAGTGTATGTACTTTGTAGTGTTCGCTTTGAAATGAAGTGTACTATTTGAAGTTTATACTTTCAATAACTTTGGTGTTTGTAGTGTGCACTACACATCAAAATGTGCGAAGTGTGCACTTCAATGCAGTGTAGTACTACATTGTAGTAGTGAGTACAGAGCGGACCCATCACTACCGCCAGTACGCGGCGACGGTGCGCTCGCCGTCTGCTGGCAGCAATGAAATGAAATGTACAAGCGCGAGAAAGCATTTTGCTCCGAATAAAAACGGCCGTTCGGGGAGCGCTCGCTTGTTGTTGCTCCCGATGTAGATTTGCGTAAAACCTTTGAAATCGTAAATATTGCAGCGGTTCAGAAAATCGAGAAATGGATTCTCTGAATACAAAGTGTACCGTGACAGTATTGAAAGTCAGCAATATATTGAATGTATGGGAAGGGAAAGAATATCTTGGAATAACTTCATCATCATCATCTTCATCCCCTTGTCCTAGTAGGGTCGGGGGCCTAAAGACTCGACAAGGTGTTTCTATGTTACCCTGTCTTGTGCTGCTTCACGATGGAATAACTTATCCGAGATATTTACAAGTCGATTTATCAAAAAGAAATCATGGAAATCTAAAGAACTACGGCAGTTATTGTGTCCAAAATCTAAAGACATCTATAGTAAAACAATTTTACAGGAGAGCTGTTTGAAACTTGGCATTACATACAAAACGAGCGTATTTTACGCTTTTACGTTCGTTTCTCTCATTTTGTTTACATATTTAAATACAATTTTTGTAATGATCGAAAAAAGCGCACTGAAATTTTCGTATCTAATATATTAGGTCCTTACATATGAAATTGACGTTTTACCGTACTGGCAAATTTGATCTCAAATATCTTCTCTTTGGTTAGGAATTCCAAATCCAAATTTTTACAGCTATTTACTCATGTATTTGTGTTTTGAAAATTATAATTCATTTGTTTTTTCCTCAATTGTTTTTTTCTTTGCGAGACTCAGTTTACAAAATGAAAAACTTGAAATATCGCGTTATTTACGAGTACGAGTTCCACCGTGGCACCAGTGCTGCAGAAACGGCTCGAAGGATTAATGATGTGTATGGCGACGGTGCCGCAAAAGAAAACACAGTGAGTTTTTGGTTCCAACGTTTTCGTTCTGGAAATTTCGACCTGCAGAACAAGCCCCGTGGACGGCCGGAGACCAAAGTTGATAATGAAGAATTGAAGGCTATTGTGGAAGCGGAATCCATCGCAAACCACATCCGAGTTAGCTACAGGCTGCGGTGGTAGTGATAAAACTGTTTTAATCCACTTGAAGCAA